>JACGDI010005528.1:640307-656530 GCA_014898725.1 Jacaranda copaia
CGTTGTATTGAGAGCCCAACAACTATATATTAAATTCACATTTTCACCTAGTGACTTGTAACTCAAATGGCATCTGTCTCTCTTATTAAATGGGAGGTCTTGTGTTTGATTCATAACGAGCACGTTGTACATTTTAAGTACTTTGTGTTTAGTTTATACTTTAATTATTT
This sequence comes from Jacaranda copaia, assembly GCA_014898725.1. Taxonomy (NCBI): domain Eukaryota; kingdom Viridiplantae; phylum Streptophyta; class Magnoliopsida; order Lamiales; family Bignoniaceae; genus Jacaranda; species Jacaranda copaia. The sequence goes on from JACGDI010005528.1 coordinate 640,478, forward strand.
GATTTAATAATGTGAATTTATGTGATTTGAAAATTAAAATATATTACTTTGTTGAAAAAATAATATTTTATTATTTATAATACTATCTCAAAAAAAAGATCACATTTTCAAAAAATTTATTCATATGGTTAATTCATAATCAAACAAATTTCAATCAAAATGTGAAATTCGATTTTAAAATTCAAACCAAACTTAAATAGTACTTGTTTTGGCTATTTAATTTATAAATATTTGGGTTGGGCTCATCGCACATCCAATGGCTTTTCACTTGGCTTGCTTACAATCCTTGTCCATTCCAATTAATTGATATGGACCTATTTAAATGCAATTCATAAATGGGCTTCATTTTTGTTTGTATTTTTTTGACGAGGACGGTTTTTATAAATTATTTTTGATTCAATGCGTTTTGTTGCAATGTCTTAATAGATACTATTATTTTATTCTAAATTATATTAATATTATGTTATGTGATTAAATTATATATTCTTTTGAAATTTCTTCATTGCTTCATTTCTATACGCATCCTATATATATAAGTTCTACAACCACTATATGGCATAAGGGTTACAAATCGTATAAATTTGCTAGGCTATCACTTCTAGAAGTAGGTCCTAACAATGTGTCTCTTTTTGAAACCTAAACTTCAATCATGACTTGTGCTCATCCAATGTCTTGATCTACTATGAATAATATTTGTTAATGCAATTCAAGCGATAAAGAGCGTCTCTTTTCGTACTCTTGAATTTTTAAGTATCGAGTGAGAATAAAAAACTACCCAATCTCATGCATTTGTAACTGTGGTGATGATGTGATGACAACGAAATTTGTTGATAATTTTAATTATCAAACATAAATATTATGAAGAAATAGTATATAGATTAATATTTTATTTTCAAATTTGTTGTAGTAACATTGAATTTAAACATACAAGAATTATTATCTTACAATTTGAATAAATTAGATTTTGATTATTGAGGCATTGAATAACATAATTAGTTACCACCTCATTATAAAAAACAAACAAGCAACAAATACTCAAATTAGTCGAACGAAACAAATTTTAATATAGTTATGAAATATTATAGTACCCCTAATTATTTCAAACTAAATAAAAATAGTCAGCATGTTCTAATGTATAAAAGCGATTGCAAATACCTAACAAATATTTTTAAATAAAGCAAAATAAATTGAATTAGCTTGAGAGAGTCATCGAGCTCAAGCTCAAAAATAAAAGTATTCATAAATTTACAAATCAACTCATGAACATTTTATTATTATAAAATATTTATTAAATCAAACTTATGAACTAGCGGATCAAATTCAAACTTAAATTAGATTCTTCAAATTGACTTATTGAATGAATAATTTTTTTAATTTGTTAATTGAATTCTATTAATTATTTTTCCATTAGTAGAACCATTATATATAGCTAATGAATAATTGATATATAATTACTAACATGATGAGATCTGACTGTCCACTACCAATTATAAAATGATTAGAAGTGTACTTAAAGGATTCTAAAACTTAATCAAATATTTAGGCATTAAGTGGAAATTTAACAACCTTTAGTGTTATGTTACTTTGTGCAGCACAACTTTTTATTGTCATCTGCTTTTTATCTGTATGAAATATTCTTTTTGGTGTTATTTTTAATTAGATAAGCTATGCTCAATTATGGTCGTTTAATTTAGGAAAAAGAAAATTTATAAAAATCATTCATTCTTTCCCAATTCAACAGTGATGAGTGGACTGATTGCATTTGATTCACTTTGACATGATCGTTTTTTTTTATTGAAATACTGAAGAATTCTTGTTTCGATATTACTTTATTGAAAAATTTTATTTCATACAAATTTAATCTAATTTTTTGAGTCAATTAATCAGAGTGAATTCATACTTAATATTTAATTAATTTATATTTTAAAAGAAAAGTAATGAATTATAAGACATTTATAATTAATTTTAATGTAATTAATTGGGGACTGAATTTTTTTTTTTAATTTTAATTTTTCTATGTGTCACTTTTATTCAACTTAATTGATTGATGACTCCTGAAATGATAGCAAGCAAACATGCATGAATGGTTAGTTGTAGAAAAGAAAACTGTAACTTCATCACATTATTAATGGGGTTTGGCCGAGGTAAAAAAGCATGATGTCCCTATCTTATTCTTCTTTTTCCTATTTTATTTTTATATTCATTTATTTATTCTTTCAACTTTAATGTTTCTATTCTTCCTTAGGGTTCTTGATGAGTCAATGTCACGAACAAACATAGTAACTAATAATTCATCATCAATGATCGACGTATTTATTTTATATAAAATCTTTTTATGTATGACTTAATTAAGTGTTTCTTTATCTATTTGTTTACGTTGATAAAAACAAGTCCAGATATAAATTTCATATAAATTGTAAAAATACTAGATAACAAATCAAACTCTAGAACCGTGACGTGTCAATTAAGACTTTGAACTTGATATGCGAGTTGTGACGTTATAATTAAATTATATATACTTTATTGAAAAGATCATCTTATCTTTTAATTTTTAATTAAATTATTAGAATTATTCTTATTTTTGAATTTTCCCTAATATTCATATCTCTTGTATCATTTTCTTAAGTATAGTTGATCAATAACTAATTAATATAATTTTTTTTTTTCTTTTTAACAATCATGGAAGCTCTCGTGAATTTACCTTTGGTCTTATGAAGTTCAGAGAACATGGCCTAACATAGTTAGATTTGTTAATACTTGACAAGACCGATGGACAATACGGTTGGGCATCTCGCCTGAGAGTAGGACTCAGAACACATTTATTAACAATAGGGGATGTAAGTCAATGGACAGAATGTTCGCTTAATCTAATTCTAGCTTGATTTTTATTTTAAATTGAGATCAAACTATTTGAACATAATGTTATAATTTATAAATTTAATTCTAAATTTTTATTATTTTATTAAATTAAGAATTTTAAGTTCAAGCACAAAATTCAAGTCCGAAGTACTTGAAAATTCAAATTTGATTGAGTCGAAGAAAATTAGAACCTAAATATGTGTTATGTGTTTGAATTTTCATCAAATCAAGCTTCATCTCAAAAATCAAACTCGCCGAACTCAAATGCAAGCATAATATATATGTTTGAGTTCAAACTCAAGATTTTTCCATTAGGTCGGCTTGATTGTACCTCCACCCAAGAGTTGACATAGGCAACTTGGTCCATTGGGAATATTAGGCCGGCGTCGCCGCTGTGTGACAAGTGTACTGGTGGAACCATCCAAAGGGCAAGTGGATTGGACCATCACCAATTTTTTCCTTCACAAAGCAGCACCACAACTTAGTAAGGGAATAGGGCATTTAATTTGGTGGTTTCCTGTTAGGCATCAGCCAGGGAGCAAAAGCAGAGAATTTTTAAGAAAAATAGCATAGAGTTCACAATCAAACTTAAAACAAAAACTTGATATGTCAATTTCTGAACCCAATTTGCCATTTCTGTTATAGATCAGTTAGTAATGTACATTCATTCAACTGTTCAACCCAAATGGAAACTCACTTTCACCTGCAGTTGAAAATCTACAAGCTGCAAAAACTGCATCAGGCAACTCTTACAACCTTGTATGCCCCAAATTCCTTTATTTGAGAATGCCATAAACGATGACTATTTTAACAACTTCTACATATCAGTAGCATCGACCGGTAGAGACATCACCCTGTGGAGTGAATGTGGGAGCAATGCACCCGAATAGAAACACTTGCCAGAGGCAAAAGATTTAGGCCCCAATTTGTCATCCTCTGACACATTATCTTTCTTGCATTCTTTGTCGTCAGAATCCAGATTTGAAAATTTTGATGATACTCCTAATTGTTGATCTCTCAGCTCTCTTAACTGCATTTGGTACTTGGCCTTGAGCCATCTTAGCTCCTGCCTTATATCATTCTCATAATCGTCTGCTAGAGCCAAAGGATTTGTACTAGAAGAGCCTTGAGCATGAGATGCATTGTCTTTAATTCTTACAATGCTCCCTTCATCATCAATTCTTGATTGTCCAAAATTTTCATGTTCATCGACGCAACTTAACTCAGGGCCGTCATGTTGTGCCCATATATCAGTAAAGTGTACACCACCATCGGATTGGATTGAACCTATAGGAGCACCATCAGTAACACACTGTTGATCAGACCCTTCGAATTGGTATGTGATCTCTTCAAAACGGCCGTGTATAGCTCCACATCCATGTTTAGAACATTGAAGAACTTGCAAATTCTTACCAGACATGTAGGCCGAACCATCTGAAGCACAATTCAGACAGCAATTATTGTTTTTGTCATTAGGACTTTCTTCTATGAAAACCCCCCTTTTCCATTCCGGCACCAAGGAAGCAATTTCCCCGTCGATCATTTCTGCAATCTTAGTCATGCCTTGGTCCCTTATATCCAACTCGGCTACCATTTCTGCTGCAACACTCATAGCAGTGTCTGTTTCTATGTCGAACGGAAAGTAAATGTTGCGGACACGGCCTGCAAAGGACCAATCACATGATGAGAAGATGAATTTTTTCCTTTTCCTTTTTTTTTAACATGAGAATTAGATGAAGTTAAATTTTACCTTCCTTATCTGCAATTCTGAGTCTCAAAAAGATATTGTCATCTTCTCTCCTTCTCCCTTTGATCATAATATCGACGTTTTCCAATTGGTCGTCCTCTTGACTAGCGAATAGATCAATTTCGTTCGCCTCATATTCAACCGAGTGGCAATCCAAGTCATTGTCTTGCTCATGACCAAGAAAATTGGTGTAACCATTGGCTAAAGAACTATTAGTGCTATGATAAGCGCCCAAGAGATACTGGCTTAAAACCGGGCTCATTTCATCATAGTCTCTGTGATAATTTAATGGCCTCAAATCATAAGCATCGTCGATTTGGAGGAAAGGATCGTTGAGAAGCTCCCAAGCAGACAGCCTGTCGGACACTGTTGCTAAACATTTCTCGACAAACCTACGCACCTCAGGATCCTTAACTTTGTAAAGAGCATCCGGTTTCTTTCCCTAAAAACGAAAAAGAAAAATCACCAACATTGCATGGTGTTAGAAGGACTAGGTTTCAAATTGGCAAACACAAACTTAAGTTTCAGGTTCTTACAGAGATCACTTTCTTGTAAATTTGGGCAGGATGGGTGCATTCGCTGTATGGATACTCAAAGGTAACCATTTCAAGAATGCACATGCCAAATGAATAAATGTCCACCAATTCATTGTATTCCTCTTCATACACCTCTGGAGCCATAAACTCCGGCGTTCCTGATAAGGATTAATAAAAATTAAGTACCAATAAGCATGAGTTCTTCCTAGTCAATTCAATTTGCCATTCTTCATAATGATAATATTGATGATGACTAAGATGCTTCTACGACCATTTTCAACAAGATTTCCACAAGCTTCTAAAATATAAAATTTTACCTACACAACAAGCCTCGTGGGATTTCCTGAGAATTGCCGCGAGGCCAAGATCACCAATCTTGACTTCACCTTGGTTTCCATTGATAAAAATGTTGTCACATTTGAGGTCTCTATGAATAACTGGGGGGTCATGGCTGTGGAGATAAAGAAGACCTTGCAAAATCTGCCTGCACCAATGCTTGATTGCTCTAATGTTGACCCTCCTATGTTTCAGCCTATACCTATTACAGAAATTTCAGAAACTTGTAAATTTACCAAATTATTACATCTACTGATCAACAGAAATACAAGAATCCAAGAACAAGAATAATGATAGTATGCACTTACTGTCTGAGAGTGCCAGAAGTGAACATTTCTGTCACAAAATTGATGTTTCTGTTAGCAGTATCAACCCAAGAAGTACAAAACTTCATAATATTTTTGTGTTTTAAAGTCTTGAGGAGATGAATTTCACAATAAAGCCTCTCAAGATCCTCAGGACTCTGCAAAAAATCATAAAGCTTCACCTGGTTCCACGCTACTTCTATCCCTTCATACTCATCAAAAGCTTTATAACTGCAACAAATAAAAGACACACAGAAAAGGGCCCAGAAATCATTTCAGTCTCAATCTATCGAAGCACCATTTTATTACCACATTAATCAAGATACAAAAATAGTTCAACTCTTTTGAGAAGACTAATGCAGGATACTGAAAACATACACTGTCTTGGAGGCCCCTTTTCCAAGAATCTCATTATACTGCAAAACCAGAAAAAGAAAACCGAAAGAAACCTCAAAATCCATGAAATGTGACTGACAGAAGAATCATTAACAGAAAACAAGAAAAGACAGCAAGAATGAAAACTATGGCAATACCCTTCCATATCTTCCAGTTGGATCAACTTCCACGATTTCAGAATCATCCGAATCAAGATCAACAACACCATTCATGCCTTAAAACTATGTCTGTTTTTCTCACTCTCACTTATCTCAGTTCTGGGAGTACACAGAAAAGGAGAAAAGATGAAAACCCAATTCAAGAAATAATATAAGTAATCTTTAATGTTAAAAAATACATGGTATTAAAACCAAGGGAAAAAAAGAGAGGAGATTTTGGGGATTCCACCAAAAGAAACTAAGGTTTTCCCTTTTTCTTTTCAAAATTTTTCCTCTACCCCTCCACTCCACAAGCTCAAATCCTGACAAAAATACACCTCCCCATTCTTGCTTTTCTATCTATCTTTTCCACCTTTCTATCTCATCACGAGCAGCAAAACTAAAACCACACACAGAACACACACTGATCGACCCACAGTTTCACGTTTTTCTCTGCCCTGGATGTGCAATGTGTGTGTGCTGTGCTAACATGTGTATGCATGTATATATGTATGTATATTAATTTTTCCAGACAGGCATAGAACGGCTTGCCAGACGGGGACCAACCATGTATAGAGAGTATTAAATTATCATTTCGTATGTGTGGCATTTGGCAGGGGCACAAGTTGTTGTCAGAGATTAGTACAAAATTTATGTTGCTTTGTGGGATTTACAATAGTGGGGGAGAAATAATAAATATGCATCTCATTGAACTGATTTTGTTTTACAAGAATGGGGATTATTTTTCATCTGGCTTGGGCATTCCTATGTTGGTGGAATTGTTAGATAGATAGAGATGATTGTGCGCGGTTGATTATTTTTTTAATAATTCAAAAATTAATAATAAATTGATGGAAAGTAATACTTTGGGAATGTTTGGTTATGTTTGTTTTGTTTTTTTTGATTTTATTATGCGTTTATTATATATTTTGGGAGAATAAATTATTAAAAATTGTAAAAGTTATTTTTTAGTGTATTTATTTATGTTTTAGGGAGATATTTTTTATGGTAATAATCAAATTAATGCTTTTTTGTTTGAATTTTGAAGTAAAATGAAATTGAGTAATAAAATATATATAATGCATATATAATATATATATATATATTAAAGAATGTATGTTTTGAATGAAAAATGAAGATATGTTTTGTTATATTTCCCCAAAACAGTGTTGTTCTAGGAAAACATAACCAACTGAGCTGTTTTTCTTATTTTCATTATCTGTTTCTAGTGTTTTCCAACTTGTTTTTGTTTTAAGTATTAATTTTTGTTTGAAAATGAAAATATTATTTGATCAACGGAGTAGAAATTTTGTAAAAAAGTGAATCAGAAAGAATATTTTAATATAATAGTGTTGAATATTTTAAGATAATATTATTATTTAATTTATTATGGATCCTAAATTATTTTCTTTATGTTTGATCAATTAAATTATATCAAAATAAAAAATTATTATTATATTTAGTGTGGATTCCATATTTTGAAAGGATGAAAAAAAGAAATTATTTAATTAATTATTACTAGGCCACTTTTGAATAAGAAGTTATTGTAGAATTTAGGATAGAAAATAGTTAGTTTTAATTTATTTTTAAATTAATAGGTGCTTAAAATTTAAGAAAATAAATATAACTATGAAAATATAAAAATAATATTTTTGTTGAAAATACAATAATTAACTGTATTTCCTATTTTCAAAATAGTGTGAAAAAAAAAAAACATGAAAAGTGATAATTTTAGAACACAACTAATCACCCTTTAGGTAACTTAAAATTAAATTACTTATTAGATACACTTTGGAATTCAACTTTCCAAAATGTTGAATAATTATTATTATTATATTATTGTTATTGTTGTTGTTGTTGAAGTGAAAAAAGGATGGCAAGACCAAGCAAATTTCAAAAGACACCTCCTTAATTAATAGCAAAAAATTTGATTGTTTTAATATTATTTTTTTTAATTGAGTAAGGGATGGGTCCCAATCTAATATAAATATTCTATGATATCAAATCCACCCAATTTAAAGTTAAAATTAATGTAATTAAAATTACTTCGACCCTATATTATTTTTTCTAAAATTATACGTCTACACAACTGAACTTAATTATTTTAATATTAATTTTGGTGAAGTTGAGATGTGCAGGTCAAGTGAAAAATGCAAAATCAAAATTTAATAATACTTTGATGTCTTCATCCACCCCACCAGAAATTCATTGGATTAATAAATTCCAAGGGTGGGGTTTAAGGGCCACAAATCGAATACCCCACCATATGGTTTCCCCACAAAAAAACACAAATTTTAATCTTTCTTAGTGACATATTGTAAAATGATAAAGTTTGGTACTTTTTCGTACAATATGTCATCATTGTCCTTTTAATTATTATCTTAATGACCCTACCTAATTATTTACTTCAACTATTTCCTAGTATTTATCATTTTTTTTAGGTACTTGAAACAATTGCGTACTTTGAAATTACTTGGTGTTATGGCGTTTGATATACCTAATAATATTTTGAGAGATATAAGTAAAAAGTTCAATGAAAAAAATTAATATAATTAATTAAAAGAACTACTGAACTCATTTAATATAGATCATATAAGTTTAATAGGCTCAAATTTGTCAAAAATTCAACTAGGATAAATATTCCTTCATATTTCATGGTCAAAAGAATAATTTAATTACTTATTTTTTTAATTCGAACACTATTTTATGAAGGTACGTTTTAGGAATAGAAACCCACCATCAATGATTTTCAAAAAGGATTTTGAATCCAAATCCATGCAATATTGGCATAATCAATATATGCTTTGATTGTTAGATTGTTTAAGTGTCTAATATTCATACTTAAAAATTAGAGTTTTTTCGATTTGAATAAGAAATTGTTGTAAAATTAATTAATTTTAATTTATTTTTAGATTAATAGATTTTTTAAATTTAACATAATAATTATAAGGATGATTTACATCCATATTCCTTGAGGTTTGTCATAATTACTAAAAAATCCTCATTATTTTGAAAATTATATTTATGAACTTTGTAGCTGTCCAACATTTCACCCAGACCATTAGTCACCGTTAAAAACTATGGGTGAAATGTTGAAAATGTTATTATGATAATTGAACTCAGTTCTGACCAAATTTGGCTTTTTATGATTAGCAAAAATATTCTCAGGGGTAGTATTGTAAGATTTTCAATTGGTTAAAGGTGTTTTTGTCATTACTTTTTAGTTTGAGGTCTTAAATATAATAAAATGGGGAAGAAACCAAACTAGCTGTTTTATAATTGTTTGTTTCTCTTGCCAAAATAATATGGTTTCATTATGCAGCACATTATCTAGTAAATTGAGGGTATTAAAACACAAAAAAGAGAGGTGCAAAAGGCAAATTTATGGGAGACCAAAACATATTTAATTAATTAGTCTTTTAAATTATATACTTAATAATATTAAATAACAAAATTTTAATATAATTACTTAAAAATATTTATTAATAAATAAATAAATAAATCAAAAGAAGGATAAGTGAAGAATTTATTGAAATTTATTCTTTAAAATTATTTATAATTAATATTTTTTAGGAACAAAATATACAATTAGCATTTTAAGTTACATTTAATAACATTAAACAAAAAATATTTAAAATAATTAATTAAATATATTTATTAATTTAAAAATAAATAACCAATTTTTAAAAAAAAAAGATTAGTAAAGAATTTATTAAAATTTATTCTTTGATTTTAAAGAAATTATTTTTTAAAATTTATTAGAGAATAAAAAAAAATACCCAAGCTAGACTAGGAGCTAGTTGCTAGCCATAGCCAAGCCACAACCGGCCATGGCCAAATCTAGCTACATGGTCACGTAGTCACTAGCCATGGCCAAGTAGCATCCCAGAGTAGGGGTGAGGATGAGGGTGAGGGTGAGGTGGTGTATCATATATATATGTGTATGTTTTTATTGTATATTTATATATGCACTTTCATGTTGTAATAAGATAATGATTTAAATTTCTATTTTTTATTTAATTATTTTAATTTTAATAATACATGAATTTAATTAAATTATCAAAGTAATTCATTCTTAAAATTATTAAAAATATGTTGCATAAGATAATATATTTAAATTTTTGTTTTTTAATTTACTTATTTTATTTATTTATTGCTAAACTTTAATAAACTATTTTATATATGTTTACTATTTTATCATTATTAAATATGTACTAAAAATTAATAGAAATATATTATCTAGGGTAATAAAAAACTAAAGGTAATAAAAATATATAAAATAAATTCTCATAAATTCAAAATCATTACAAATAGATCCAAAACTATTTTTGCCTTTTGATTTTTCTATTGGTTTTTTCATTTTTTTCATTTTTTAATTTGTAACGGAAAGGCATTTTGGTCATTTCACACTTTTCATAAGTATTACATTTTATTTTCAAAGTTCAAGAGGATAAATGTAATTTTCAAAATAACAAAATTTTTCTGTAATTAAGTCAAATCTCATGGAATGTGGATGTAATTCCCTCTAATTACAAATATAAAAAATAAAGAAAAAAATAGTATTTTTATCCAAAATGCAGTAACTAATCATGTTTTCTATTTTCAAAATAGTGTGCAAAATGTAAAATGATAGTTTCAGAACACAACCAATCACCCTTTAGGTAACTTAAAATTGAATTACTTATTAGACACACTTTGGGAATCAACTTTCCCAAGTGTTAAATAATAATAGTAATAAAATTAGAGTGAAAAGGGACGGCAAGACCAAGCAAATTTCAAATGACATTTTGTGAAGTTCAGTTGTACGAACTTGTAACTTTAGCACGAATGACGATGGGGTCGAAGTAATTTTAATTGTACCAATTTTAGCCCTAAATTGAAAATAAATTTGAAACCACAGAGATACTCAAATTAGATTGAAAACGTTCCCTTACCTAAATAGGCAAAAAAACAAAATGTTTCAAATGACACTTCCTGAATTAATAGCAATAAATTTGATTATTTTAATATTAGCTTTGGTGAACAGGTTGGGATGTGCCAGGTCAAATATGAGAGATATGCAAAACCAAAATTTAATATTACTTTAGGCTATGTTTAATTATATTCTTTCAAAATAAAATTATTCTGAGAGAATGTAGCCAAATACATGTCTTTATTTTTTCTCAAAATGATTCTTAAAATAATCAGATTATCCTTGTAATTTAATTAACAAATAACTAAAAATTTCATATTCTTCACATTATTATCATTATCATTACATATACATATATTTACATATCACAATATTTTATTATTATATCATAATATAAAATACTACTAAAATACATCTACACCCTCAAAATCCAATCAAAAGACATTGATATGACTGCTACAGTAGAATTTGTCTCATCCCAAAATAATAAAAATGTATTGATTTGACTACTACAGTAGAATTGTTTTCCTCCAAAATATAAACAAACATATCAAATTTTTTCAAAATAATTTTCTTACTATTCCCAAATCATAAACAAATATAAATCACATTTTTCAATATAAATTTCACATTCTCCAACTCTACTCTCAAAATTTATTCTCTTAAAATATATAATCCAAAATATGTAATTTATAAATAAATATTACCTTAATGTCTTCACCTACCCACCAGAAATTCATTGTATTAATCAATTTCAAGGACGGGGTTTAAAGGCCACAAATTGAATGCCACACCATATGGTTGCACACCCCACCCCACTCCACCGCCCGGCCACCCAAAAAAAACCACAAATTTTCCTCGTTTGGTCCCATTTTCATTTTTAAATTCCATTCTTATTATTTTTAAAATTTAAAAAATTAGTTTAATAGAAATATATTAAAAATAAATTTGTATTTAGATGAATCGTTGAAAAAATAATAATTATATTAATTTTAATAGATTATAAGTGAAAAGAGATAAAAATAATAAAAGAAAGAAAGAAAATATATAAATTATTGAGAAAAAATATTAAATTATTGAAAATATATATTTTAAAAATAAAAAAAACATTAAGTAAAAATATGTAAAAATAATAATAACATATTTTATTTTTAAATTAATAATAATAAAAAAAAAAAAGAGCAATGAAAATGAAACCTAACGGGCTAGTTTTCCTTAGTGACATATTGGAGAACGATAAAGTTCGGCAGCTTCGTACAATATGTCACCATTGTTCCTTTTACTTTATTATCTTATAAGCTTACCTAATTATTTTTTACTTTAAATATTTCGTAGTATTAGTCGAACTTTTTAGGCACTTAAAAAGATGCATACTTATGAAATTATTGATGGTGTTGGATACATCCACTAAAGTTCTAGAAATATATACATAAATAAAAAATTTAATAAAAAAATCGATATGATTGATAAAAAATGACCATTAAGTCTATTTCAAAACTGCACAAGTCTAGTGGACTTAAACCAGTTAAATATTTAACTAGCACAAATATTATCTTTCATAGCCAAAAAGAATATTTAATCACTCATTTTTTAATTTGAACATCGTCTATATGCAATCGAGTTTCAAGAGCAAAAACCCACAACTCGGTAATTTTCAGAAACAATTTTAAATCCAATTCCCTGCAATGTGAATGTTATATTGACACTATTAATATTTGCATTGATTGTTTAAGTATTGACGTTCATAGTTAAAAATGAGTATTCGATTATGACATAAAGAAGTAAGACACTTCTGTACTATTATTTACTTTATCTTTTAATAAAAAAATATGTTTAATACATTTTTTAATAAGGATCTTTAGTGTCCGTTTGATTTTGTTTTCAAAGGTCCTTTCATTTTTTGTTGAAAATAAAAATAAAAAATTATCTACTTTTTTTTTATTTCCATAGATATTTTCATTCTTAAAATATTTTCCAAAACACAAATATTACACACTCTCTCTCCATTTTCACTTTTCATTATTTTTCATTTTCTCCTACTTACATTTACATGATTTTTAATATAAAACATTATATTGTTCAAATACAATTCATTTTCAATCATTACATTTTAAATAAAATTTTCAAACAATATTTCATTTACAAAAATAAATTTATAACTAATTTTTTACTATTTAATTTTTCTATAAAATAAAAATACCTCTAGAAAACAAATCCAAACGAATCCTTAGTGCTTACGTTACCTTGAGCTAACCTTAGTCTTTTAATATTAATTAATGCAACTTTGAAACAACATAATATAATTAACCATTAGCAAAATTTGCAAAATTTGACCGCAGATTCATTGGCAAAATTTGCTTCTAGAAGAATAAATATAATAAATAAGATAATATTATTTATAATGTTACTATTTTATTTTATATTATAACATTATTATATACACGCTCATACTCATCAAATAAACAAAAAATAAAATTTAAGTTAAAAATGAGAATTTTTTTGATTACGATATTCAGAAGTAAGACAATTTCGTACTGTTATTAACTTTATTTTTTAATAAAAAATTATCTTAAATACTTTTTCTAATGAGGGTACTTAGTGTATTTACGTTACCTTGAGCTAACCTTAGTCAATTAATGCGACTTTGAAACAATATAACATAATTAATTAGATAGATTTGACTGAAGAGCAAATTTCCTTCTAGAAATGAAGTTAGTATTTTATTTTACAAAATTATTAAATAAATAAAATGAAATTTCCTGCAAATAATTATTACATCATAGGATGAGAATTGCAGTTGATATGGGACATGATGAGTTATTTGATTCACATGGAAGTGCAAGATGGTCCGGATGGTGGAAGACATGCATGTTTTTAGCCTTTGTCCGTTTGGACTTGGCCGAAAAACTCCAAAGGCTAAAATCTAAATTTAGTTCTACCAAACTACATTTAATTTCTTGTCTCAAAACTTTCTTAAAGACAGAAGTCTGATCTTTAATTTGGTTGGAATCATAAGGTGGGATACAATATTTTTATTACACTTTATTATTTATTTAGTTGAAATGACAACGAACACTCGGGCCCATATGAATGTCAAAAGCCAGTGTTTGTTTGTGCAGCTCTCCTGATAAATTAACATGCCATCTCCAAGGGGTTTTTTTATCATACTCATCAAACTATATCATAACGATAAAAAATCACACAAGTTATCATATGATAAATAATTATGAAATAACCTAAAAATTCAACCAAACGAGCCCTCTATGTTTGTTTTTATCATTTCCATTTTTGTGAGAATGAGAAAGCATTGCATCTATTAGTGCGTTCGGCTACCAAGCAATCATACAATCCTAATAAGGTTATAGGTTTTTACATATTCAATTGTAAGAAGGTATCTTTATTTTGGCCGGTCTATTATTCTCTCTCGAATAGGAATGAGAATAAGTTTGGTTTGAAGTGAGTTTGTTAAAAATTGAAATAAGATCCATCAAAATATTTACAAATTTAAGATAGGATCCATCTCCAACCAGAGTCAAGTCGAGACAAAAGAAAATTTTTGAATTCGAACTTAAAATATATATTATGTTCGATTTCGATAAGCCTTATATTTTATGCTCAAGCTCAACTCGATTAAGCCCGAGTTATCAAGTTGAATTGTGAATAAACTGGAGGTTTGAACAAGAGTTCAAAATAAAATAATAGTAACCTAATATATATTTATTAATAAAGTAAGAATAATAGTTAATTATTTACAGACTCGCAAGTTGGCTTGAGAGCCTTGAGTTTAAATACGTACAACTCGAAATTGGTTCAAAATAGTAATCAAACTCGATTCAACTTGACTTGAAATCAAAATAACTCGACCTTGAATCGAGCTAACTCAAATTCGACTTATGAGGCTCGCTAACTGATTTAACTCATTTCAACTCTTATCAAGGACTTGATGGGCTAATAAATCATAATTTTAAAGTGTTTTTTAGAAGAAATATCATTATAATTTTTTAAATATGAAAAAATAATATTACTAATGTTTATACGTATATATTATGATATTTTATAATTAAAAATTTAAATTATATATTGAGAGGATGAATGTATATGATATTTTTTGAAAGCATAAATTATTTATTAGTGTTATATTTTATTTAGTTTTATAAAAATAGGATAAGTTTATTTTTATATGAGTATATATATGTAATGCGCACTATTTCTCATACATATATATAAATATATATAATAAATAAAAACATACAGTATTTAAAAGCAGAGTCAAACTTTGAAATTAAAATCTGATACTCGCTCTAAAATTTGTTTGTAGTTTCAAAATCGACATAAATAAAATAAATTCGAATGATTTTAGGTTTAATAGAATTCATTGACATCCGAACTATAGATATATCATATCAAGTTTAATACTACCTCAATTAAATGCATTGGCATGAAAACTTGGTGCAATGTCTTCTATGAGAAGTGGGATCAATTTTTCCCTACATCCATTTTTGTACGAAAAAAGAAGGGTATTAAAGGTAATGCATGTTTTCATATTTTCACTTTGATATTTTTTTTCGGAAATGCAAGCAAACATTTTTCTTAAAATTCAAATTTTCTTTGAAAATATTATTCAAATTTTTTAATATTTGAAAAATGACATCAATAAAAAAAATATATTTATATTGCTTTAATCATTATTTTAGTATAAATATATATTTTTTAATTATTATATCATTGTAAAAATAACAAATGATAATATGAAAACTTGATATGGCACCATTAATCAGATAAAAAAATTTACATGAAGAGATATCCATGATAGAATTTGTCTTTT
>JACGDI010005528.1:656630-668101 GCA_014898725.1 Jacaranda copaia
AATATCTTATAAGCTCCAAAAATATCTTATAAGATGTAGGAGCTTATAAGATATTTAAAATAATTTTAACCAAACACTCTCTAACTAAACTTCAACCAATGCTAGTCTTTCTCCAAAAAATTTGACCAAAGTGAAAGGGTGATGGGGAAATTGAATGGAAAATTTGAGTGAAAGGCATAGATATATCTTTAAATATCTTAAGTGGACTTCTAATGCCATATTAAGATCAACATGCTATGATATATGTGTGTATATATTTTCTATGTCCTTGGTTGTTTTTACACATTTTTTGTGTCTCAATGAGGCATTGATCACGTTAGACTAAGTTTTTAAACTTTTTAATTATTTCTTTTTATATTCGCACATGTACATATACACGTACCTGAATTATTTGAATTTTAATATTAAATTCATATATAAAAATGAGAATGGTGTCGCTCATTAATTGACCAATGACAAATCTTTTAATTAATTTATAGGTGCTAATATAACTTTAGATAATTTTATGACAATACGAGAAAATTTCAAAGTTGTCGTCAAAAAATTAAGTAAACACTTGGACATTTCAAGATCTGTGAGTTTTAAAGCTTGATATAAAATTGAATTATCTTAACTTTTAAATCTAATTTGCATGAATGCTCTAAATAAAGTCAATTTAGTTTATACATTATTTATCAAATGACAGCCTCCTATAAATATCTTATTATTAGCTATTCATGGATACACATTAATTAAAAATAACATCTTTTTTTCCTATTATTTTCTTTTTTCAATCATTAATTTGCACATAAGAAGATTATTACTGAGTAGATCCATCAATTTTGATTGTTATTGTGTTTTCAAGACCTTATAAAATCGATTCGATATAAATCTTTTAACAAATCATTCAATTTGACCATATTTGACCTCAGTTTAAAAAAGAAAATTAACTCAAATTACTAAATACTATTTTTTTAAACAGACAAATCTACAACATTCCAAATATTAATGTGTTTAAATACCCAATTACATTGTCCCTTAACTTTATCTTCCTCCTCTTTGGTGTTTCTTGAAATTGTCCAATTCTTTCGACCTTTAACCTGATAAAGTCTACAGTTGGTGCTCTACTGCTGTCTTTCTTGCAATATTTTCCTTGTAAGGAGTTCATAGGGTGAAATAGAGTTAAATCAAACACGGCACTAATGGTGTATAGATAAGTTCAACACATCATATTCATGGACTTCTGTTGTATTAAATGTTCTTTTCTCCCCTTGCTTTCTAGCACTAGAAAAAACATTAGAGAAAATTGTATTTTTGGCCCCATTAAATAGAAGGATTTGCACTTTTGATTGCTAGGTCGATACTTATAGGACCAAAAATCTAATTCTTTAGTACATCTGGGACAACACCTCAATCTTCGTTAGTGTTTCGACAAAACTATTAAATAAAAAAAAATTACCCAACAACCCCAAAGATTTGATTTATTTATAAAAATCCCACAAAATTTGAAATGCTCAATCAACCTTCATTAATTTTTTTAAAAAATAAAAAAATAAAAATTTAAAAATATACAGCACAAAATCCTCTATAAGAAAATTAAAAATATTATATATCAACATAAATTTATAAATATGTATAATAAATATCATATATATAACCCAATCCCTCCCTCAACCCCACACCGTCGGCCATGGCCAGTGGTCAGGTCTGGCAGCTATTGCGGTCAGATATGGAAAATCTGCTAGGAGCCAATGATCAAATCTAGCCAACAACTGCGGTTTGTCATGGCTGACTTGGCCATTGGGCGGCCATGGCCTGGCTTGGGTAGGGGGCGTGGGGGCTGATTGGAGTAGGGGGGGTGCAGAGAAAGGAAAAGATACACACATATTTTTACTTATTTATTTGTTGTTAATTGATAAATTTGAATTAAATTAGTCTAAATTAATTTTTTTAATTATATTATTTATTTAAAATTATTAAATTATTTTATTCAAAATAATTAAAAATATTTATTTATTTAAAATTATATTATTAGGATAAAAAATTTAAATTTTATTTAGAATTTAATCTTTCTAAGTTTCAACATATAGTTAGACGTGAAGTCGAGCACTTGACATAGGAGCATTTATTTTCTTTTAATTTCATTTCAATTATTTGATGTATAAAATTATTTTTTTCAAGGCTTGATTTAGGATAATATATTATAATATAATATAATAATAGTTTTTTAAGGAATATTCCCCAAGGCGCCCCACTGATTGGAGAATCTATTCCTAAGTCGCTTGTCATAATGCTTAAGCAAAACGCTGTCGTGGCAGTACCCGGCACTAATATGCTTATTCATTCAATTATTCTTCTCCCTGCCATAAATATCTGAAAAGAACGAAAAAAAGAACAGCAGAAAAAATTGAAAAATGGAGAATAATTGCACAATGGGCGGCGGCGATCGTCCAACGGTGATGGTTACGAACGACGACGGGATTGATGCCCCCGGCCTCCGAGCTCTCGTCCAAGTTCTCCTCTCCTCCAATCGATTCCACGTCTTAGTTTGCGCTCCTGACTCGTACGTACGCGAGGATAGATACGCATCATGTATATGTTTCTGTGTCTAATTTTGGTGCTTCGCGTATGAATGTTGACGTTGTGTGAGTATATATTTGGGAAACCGAAATTCTAATGTAACACGGGGTTTAAAAATGTTATGTGTTTTTTGTGCCATCTCTGCGCTCTCTAGTAACTATCTGTTGATTGCGTGTTTGGAGGATGATTGTTCCAACAGACAAAATGTGGAGCTTTTGTAATTTCTGATTTCTCTTTTCTTGTTTCAGTTCCTGCTCTCTTGTCCTACTTTAGTGGAAGTTCTTTGAATCTTTTGACACTACTTTAACATTTTCGTATTCATATTTATATATGCTTGAACTTATTGAAGAATATTACAAAGTGGACTCTTAAAGAAGTAAGGGAATATATGAATAGTTTCTGCATCTCTTTTCTCTAAATCTCATTTTGGTTATGGTTGTGATCATGTGAAGCAAACGTTTTCATGCTCCATTGTTGGCTCACACAGCTGATGAGTTTGCAGTCCAATTTTGTATTGGAAAATATTTATCACATGCGATCTTCTGTTATTTCTTACATTTACATTGATACTTTTCCAGTGAAAAGTCTGCCGTTAGTCATAGTGTCACTTGGCGAAATGCTATCTCTGCCAAGCCAGTGGAAATCAGCGGAGCAATTGCTTTTGCTGTCTCTGGTCAGTTGCAATGATCTCTATTATTGAATTATCTATGGATTCTTATGCATTTATTTTGGGCATTGCGTTAATAGCGCTTCAAACTTTCCAATCATAATGCCTAAACAAACCTAAAGAAATAATATGCATTTAATGCACATTTCTGTTTGGTGATTGGTGAATAAAAGTCTCGGTTATACAAAAATCTTTTGGGGACAGAAAAGTTTACCTTCTTATTCACTCTTAAATTTATCATTTGCGTATCTACTTAGTTATTTTGATGATTGCTTCTGGAGCTACTTCCTAGCATTTTTATAGTATAACAATTATGTTACTTTGTTCTTCTTAATTATTTTCTTGGCATTTTCAATAACGCAATATCTTGCAGGAACTCCGGCTGACTGTACATCTTTGGGAATTTCCAAAGCTCTGTTCCCCTCAATACCTGATCTGGTACTTACTATTCCAGTAGCTGTAATAATATTTTATAGTATGTAATTTTGTACTTTTATTTCACCCATCCCCCTTAAATTCAAATATTAGCTCCTTGCTTGCACCATGACCTTACACATGGATAAAATGTATTTTCGCCCTTGTAAGGGGTGCTGCCTGTGAATACTTACTTTTGCCACTATATGATCTCCATATAATTTGATCACTTTAGCTTGAAGGACAATCTCTTTCTCTCTCTTAATAAGAGCAACTGTCTCTTGGCTATCATCCTGCATGACATGTTTTATGTGAACCGAAGGCTTCTCTTAAAAATTTGGTGTGTGCATGATTCAATAAGAAGAGTCGCTTACATATTTCTATTTTCCAATCCTTGCACTGCAGGTAATCAGTGGCATTAATATGGGTAGCAACTGCGGTTATCACATGTCAGTAACATTATCTATTTCTGACTTCTAGATCCTTTTTGATGATGTGTTTGGCAATAGTGCTGTAGTTCTTTGTGTCTGTACTTTTTCTATATTAAAGTGCAATAATGTGAACTTAAAGGGTGTTTCTGTGCCTATTTGTTTCTACACTAAGATGCAGTACTGTAAAACTTAACCTGTATCCAACTTTTGTGCCTGTATGCAAGCAATAGTGTAAATGTTTTGACTGACAAGGAAACACTTAACATGCCTTCTAACAATACAAGGGAGATATTACTATTATATAAAAACCACGTTTTATGATTTGCATTCATTTAAAAAATGGAGTGAGCAACGTAGTTATGACATGTTTTCCTGGTCACCATATATGCCGCACATGCAGTGACTACATATCTTGATCAATGCAGTGTTTATTCAGGGACTGTAGCAGGGGCTCGAGAAGCTTTTTTTAATGAAGTACCTTCTGTTTCTCTGTCATATGACTGGTATGTATAGCATACATTTCTCCAAAATTATGCTCACTTAATAACAGCTAAGGTTTTGTTTCAATGGACTTCTTTTATCATGAGTTAACTATAACTACTTTTCGCTTAATGTGCATTAGAGAAGTTAAAGTTTACTTACATTATTGCTAGTTTTCAGGGTTGGAGGGAGGAGTAGTGTCAATGATTTCACGCTTGCAGCTGAGGCTTGCTTACCCATAATTTGTGCCATATCGGCTGAAATCAAGAAGAAAACTTATCCGCAAAACTGTTTTCTGAATGTAGATGTGCCAACAGATGTTGTGAATCATAAGGTAATTTTGGGTTTGCCTTGGCAGCATCATCACTTTGACTTTAACAGTTAAAATAAGGTAATGATATCACCACATCAAGCTTTTGGGTCTGCTTAACTCTCAATATGTGAAATAACATGTGGTTTTTCTTGATAAAGTTATTGTCGAATCTCCCTTTATTTTTGTTTTTTGATCAGTAGTTCTATTCTTCTATGTAGACATATATCCTTCCTACCATTTCTTCTCACTTTTCATCGTCGTTTTCTTGCTTTTCATTTTCAGTTGATTGAAAGAGGATAATGATGAGTGGTTTCTTGGTCGTTGACAGGGTTATCGGCTGACCAAGCAGGGCAAGAGTATTGTGAAGATGGGTTGGGCACAAGTTACTTCTGATGCTCAAGGAGGGAAAATGTTGTCAACTATGACTATGGAGGCAAATTCATCATTAAATTCTGAACCAGAGGCTTTAAGTGCAAAACACGAACTTCTATTCAAGAGAGAAGTATGGCTCATTCTCTTTTATCTGGTTTAGTGTGTTTAATTGCCTTTTCCCATTGAAAGGTGTTTCCACAAAAATTTGTATGTTACTGATTTTCAATTGTTGGCCAAATTTTTGAAACTCATTTATGGTATTTGATTTTTGGCCTTACTATTGACTCTGTCTGGTTGATGCATCCATTTCTGTGTAATTTCAGGATTTTGTGAAGCTGCTAATTTATGGTTTATGATGATATAGCTTGTGAAATTCAGTGAATGTTATTTATTTGACTAGTATCACTCTACATTATGGGTGTCTTAGTGGATTTTGATTAATGCTCAATCTGAAAGTCATGTTTTAAATATGTTTATTGGCATACTGTACATAACTATTGAAATACTGTAAACTTAAATGTATTGAAGGTTGAGTTGCCTTGTTCTTATTTTCTGGAATATACTATTTTATTCATTACTTCAATTACAGGACATCTTTATAGTTTGCCTTGACATATAGCTTGCTGTTGAATTACACAATGCTTTGCCATCATCTTTTTGTTCCTGATGTTTGTGAACTAAGTTTCAGTTATTGCTCCTCCCTCATTTCTCTTTAATCATTTTTGTTCAACTTTATTTGTTCTTTGTACCTTAATCCCTTTTGTAGTAATTTATTCTACCACTACTTGGATTGCCCACTTGTTTGGCACATGGAATATTAGATGTGATATCCTCAGATGTATTTGAGTATTATGCTGATTTTCCTTTTATACTGTTGTAAAAGGAATTATCTGTATGTCCTTTTCTAGGTAAGGGGATCACAAGTGGAAGAAGGTGACACAGACTACTGCTCTCTTCAAGAAGGATATGTATGTACGTTATGTTGTTGCACGTGGTAAGAGTGACACAGGTCCACAATTAATTTTTCACTTTTTATTGCAGATAACTGTCAGTCCTCTAGGTGCCTTGTCACCTGCAGAGATGGATAGCCAAGTGTACTTTAAACAGTGGCTACCCGGTGTGGCAGAGTGGTTCTCTTCTTCTGCCCTGTAGAGATGTAAGTTCGTCCCATTTGTGTTACGATCTGTAAACCTTGTCTGAGGGTGCACATGTGTTGTAGTGTTATTTCATCAATTTTAGTATCCTCACCAGAGCTGTTCCCTAGTTGTAATAAAGAAATTTTGAATTGTTCTATCGAAAACCATATTAAAATCATTCTAAAATGTTAATGGTCAGAGGGAAATTATGTTCAAGCAGTTTTAGTATTGCAGAAATTATAACGTTACTACTTAAAAATAACCATTTAGATCGAAAGGATTAAATAATCTGATCTGGTATAAGATATTCCAATTTTTATTTTGGCTCCTTGTGAAGATACTGCTAAATTTCATTATTCATAATTAATGTCTTTTACTCCTTATTTGTATATAATGTACTGGGAAATGTTCTTGTTTCAGCAGTGTTCAGCTCTTGCCTAATCCACGTCTGATATATTTTCGCAAATGCTTAAAAGAATGAGTAGGACAAAACATAAAGCTAGTTGTACTGTATCATTGTTTCTAATTTGCGTATTGTAGAGGTGCTGATAGTTTGTTCTGGTCCAGACTTTGAGACTCTAGATAACTATAAATTTGATTCAGTTCCTGAACGTTTGTATTCTTTTTGCCTAGAAGGTTTCACGTCCTGGCTCAGAAATTTAGAAGGCTCTGAGTGGCTTCTTTATCAGATTCAAACTTCATGATCATGCAACATCCTTTTAGAGGTACCGTCGTTACCTGCTCATGGGATGACGTGTCAGCCTTATGCATCCTTTTTTCAGTATAATTATCAAGGTTAATCATGATTTAATTTTTCTATTTTGGGGAAAATTTGATTAGCCATGTATTGTATAACATTTTCATTTATAAGGATGAATAATCTTCCTCAAAAGTTGTTTTTTTGACTGAGATGTTATGTTTTCTGTGTAATGACTGGTGGTGTCTGAAGCAAAGAAACACTAAGATTGCCTTTGGGAGCTAAGATTTCAAATATATAATAACAATCTATGGGGCTTGTTTGGATAATTTGAAGTTGCAATTGATTTCAAAGCACCTACTTTGAGCTATAACAACTCAATCATTGTAGTGAATTTCAAATGTATCTGATATTGGAGTCATTTCATTTGAAATTGTTCGCTCCAAATCCTTCCTGAAATCCAATCCCCTTCATTCAAATGCAACCTGAGGTTTTTCGATAGGGACCTTACACAGGAACTTATCTTCCTAGTAGGCTCTGACTTTGGCAAACATGTCCTAAGGTTCTATGTATTTCTTCTGCCAACTTTGTAAAGGGCAAAGATGGCAAGTACAGCTTGTGTTACCAACAGGGATCTCTGATTGTAGAATGAGATACATAAAACTTGTAAACTACCATAGTGTTCCCCAACTTTTTTTGAAAGTATCGAAGCTTTAGATTCAAATATTGATGAGTTCAATACATACTTAACGGAATTTGAATCAATTCTAATTGTAAGGATTTTAATCTAAGGATACAGACACAATGTTTAACATAAAATGAGTCCATGAAGAAAATAATATGAGATGCTTATCATCATTATTTGCTTAATATTTTATTATTTATGTACAAAGGAAATTGAAGAAGGACCAAGAAAATAATTAAAGACATTCAGATTATACAATTACTTGCATTCGAATAACCATGCAATGTAGTTCTTTGGCTAAACACTGGTAGGGATTATGTTGGTTGGCTGGCAGAATATCATATTGCTTGGATCTAAATTCTTAATTATTCAATTGAGAAGTCAGCTTTTGTTTTGCATTTCATTTTGCAATTGTTATTCAAAGATAGTGATTGTCTATGACTCAGCTGTCTATGACTCAGCTGGCGTAGTACACCACATTGACTGTGGGCGAAAGTTTTCTTTCTTTAATCAGTGGGTTTCATAGCTTTCTCTATTAAGTTCAGTGAAAATAGCTAGGTGAGGATGAATATCAAGTAGCTATTAGCAATAGCAACAATTAGTTTCCTAGGATCAACATACATTTTTGCTCACTTTTGACTTTTCAGCTCTTATTTTTATAAGCAATCTTTTGTTCTCGGTACTTGCTCGTGTTTTCTTCTCTGAAGTTTGGCTTATCATAATCTAAAAGTTGTTTCTCTGAATACGTTTTAACTGTGTTCTCTGGGTAATCATCATAATATTTCTCCAAATTTGTGAACATTTAAAAATTATGGACATCAAAGACACCTAGCTTGTGGCATCCATTAGTAGCTATCATATAACTTCTGAAAGTTGTGAAGAACCTATCAAACTTCTACGTCAACTGCAGGTAATGGACAACGTAACAAGAAGCCATATAACCTACCAATGAACTATACTTTATCCTCAACTACTCTCCCACGGGCCATAACAAGTATTGGTAACTTAAGAGCTATGATATAAAGCTTGATACAATAACATAATGTTTTTCCTCCAAACCCTGTAATCTAATTATATATATCTGAAACTGGAAGATTGAGTATCTTTAATAACTGAAAAACTTCAATAATTTATGCTGGAATTGTATATGGGTCACACCCAAAGGAGATTACAAAACCAAAATGTGAAAAGTGAAATGCAAAACCTGAACCGGTTAAATAGTTCTATCATATTTACAATATACACGAGTGTAGTTGTTCTGTTTCCTGCTGTGCTTCTTGTGTGCAAGGCAGAGCTGTCACTTGGGTGGCGGCAAAGCAGGTGGACGAGACTCCACTAGTATGGACCAGAGTACATGCACATCTTCATAGGGGCATGACTTCACATCCTCATATAGGATGTATAACCCTCCACCTGAGAAACCAATAATGAGAATCAAGTGCGTTAGCTAGTTCAGTGGCAGTGGCAGCTTGTTCTGTGCATTATTGAAATAAATCGAGGATGAAAATTTAGTTTGCTTATTGCGTGTGCATAATGTAGGCATGAACATGACACATGTTATCATGCAATAAGCTAGGTTTACTTAACTAGATTGATTATCTTGAATCCATGTGCCCCCTTACGTTTATCCACTACATTTAGAGAGTGCAGGCAGGATGCAATACAAATATATGATGCCTATCTGTGGATGAAATGTTGTGCATTATCCTATTTGAAACTTTGGAGTGGATAGCTAGCATTGTCTCTAATACAACTAGTAAAAGATGAATGCATACTCTTCTTCCGAGCTGAGTGCAGACGAATCCACAGCTTCTTCAGGGGAGAGAATAGGGACTGTAGCCACCCCATTTGGAGAAGATGGTGTTTCTCATGGTAGGTGAAAGAGTTGAGGGGGAAAAATAAGAGGCAGAAAACAAGGTTTGGAGAGAGAAAAATATTTGGTTTTGCTTAGACAATGGGGTAAGTTTAGGTTCACCATTCTTTTAAAAGCCCTTTTTACATTCCCTTGCAAACCAATCATGGACACCACATTTTTCTGCTTGGTAGAATGTCTTTGTCATTCCTTATCCCCTTGTAGTAGAAGAAGCCAGTCCACCTATCAGGAAGCAGTTCTTTCCAAGCTTAACCCCTTACTGTATATTTTATGTATTTCTTTTGGTCCTCCCTTCTTCCTCAAGCTAAATCTTGTTTCTACACTATGCTTAAATTTTCCCAAGTTTTTGAGTATTTTTTTTCCTTTTATATCTCGTGTGTTTTAAGAAAACATTTTTCTTAAGAGTTAGGAGTATGCCTCAAGTATTCTGAGCCTATTGGCCCAGTTTTAACCAGTAGGATCCTTTTTGTTACTATGTCAAGTTTAGGGCTTTGCTGAGTCATGGTGTTCTTCACTAATTTATTAACTTGTCAATTTCTCATACTGACTTTTGTGGTCCAATGTAGTATTCATGTGGTCAAATTTTTAAGTAATGATTTTGTACTTAATAAACTTGTAAATATCTTGCAAAAATTATAAGATATGGTTAAACAGCATCTAAATATTTGATCCTTTGTCTTGGGTCTTAATTTTTGGAAGTTAGATGTGACAAACTTGATTTCAGTTTGGTTCTAATTGACATTTTGGATTCAAAATGAATTTGGTCTAAGATCCGCTTTGGATTCAACAAAGATGCTGACGATTGCGTCCAAATTTTACTAAGAGATGATAGCACCATATAAGTAGATTTAATAAATTTTAGGATTTTTTTTATAAATATTTATTCACTTACATTATATCAAGAGTTGGTTAGGTCCAAGTCCAATTATTGAATTTTACGTTAATATGTGTAAGGCAATCTCAACAAACTAATTGAATACTTTTAGATTTCAACTCTTAACTTTTAAAATTTGTTGATTCATCCTTACAACTTAATAATACTTCATTAACCGTTGATAATAATTTAAAACAGAAATATGTATCTTATTATGTTGATTACAGAATTTAAATAGGATGGTAAAATACCATTGTGGTCCATTCAATTCACTTGTAAACCAGTAAAATTGGATACAGTTGGGACGAAATTCATTCACTTTTCACCCTAGCCTGGAGAGTTTCCAAGTTAGATCTTTCCACCAATATGCAGGGGATTCACGTAGACTTGAAAATTTTGTAAGAATTTGATTAGCAATAGTGTTGCTTCTTCTTTTTTTTTTCAATAAGTAGATTTCAATTTAAAAAAATATATAGGCAAGGCTTTTGAGTAAGTTTTTTGCACTCTCTATTTAGTTCATGCATATGTCTTTTCATAAGGATAAGATTCCCTATCATTTACCCTTTCAAATATGCCGACGAACTTGGGTTACATATGCATTTCAAATAATAATTAAGTTTCATTTTCAAATATTATTTTCATATTTTTAATTATTTTAAAAATAAAACACATCACTGTTTATATATTTTTACCCAATATTATTTTTATTTTTATTTTCAAAATATATTCTTCAATAACCTATATATCTTCTCTTTTTATTCCATTATTTTTATTTCTTTCTAATAATCTATCTAAATACAAATTCAGTTTCAACTTATTTCTACTACCTGCTTTCCAACATTTTAAAAATGATGGAAATGAAAATAAAATCAAATGGGCCCTTAGGAACCCAACTAAATTTAGCAATTTGGTACACTTGATTTGCAATATTACGAATTTCATTTGATAATGGGCTTCGCATTTACCTCCG
>JACGDI010005528.1:676679-688891 GCA_014898725.1 Jacaranda copaia
CCGATTTTGAAAACATTGATTATAAGCTAAATAAAAGAAAATTTCATCTTATGAGATATCTATTTTGAATTCATTAGGGGTGCATCCCATGTGCTTCATTCAAACAAAACAAGTAGGTTCTTAGAGGGTGCTTGGCTAAACTTATTTAAAATATTTTATAAATTTTTATATTTTATAAAATATTTTTAGAACTTATAAAATGTTATATCTTTTTTTAAAAATAAAATTTTAAAATGTTTGGATAAAATAAAATTTTAAAATTTATAAGATATTAGTAATATCAATTTTATAATTAACATAATTGAAATTAATGGAGCTTATTCAAATTTTAAAAATAAGTTAAGAACTCCATATTTTTTAAAAAAAATACCTTATAATCTCTTATATCTTATTTTAAAAATTTATAATTTTTTTTAAAAAAAATACCAAATATATTTTAACATATTATAAATTTTTAAATATCTTATAAAATATTTTAAAAAATTTATAAACTCATCCAAACAGCCGTTAATAAATTTAATAACCTAGGGGGCAAAATGGAAAAACCACAGTGAAACCGGGCGACGTACGTTCTCCGTTAGGCCCTTCTTTTCGGGCCCTTTGAAACTGTTCTCTCTCCACTTAACGGCATCCATCACGTCTATAAATACGGACTCACACGCATATGCATACACACCTCTCTCTCTCTCCCTCCACACCCCCCCGCCCACACGCACACACACACACACAGTGGAAAGCTGGTTGCGTGAAGAAGAAGAGTGGTATATTTGTGTGTTTTTTTCTCGAGAATGGGAAAGAAAGATACTACTGTCGAAGCTCAGAAATTGGATAAACAGAAGAGGATTCAAGCAGTAATTGACCTGCTCAAGAAACAATCTCCACTCACTCCCAGACAGGTTTTTTTTTTTTTTTTTTTTTCCCTTTTCCTCAATTGATATGCTCAGACACACACTTTTACCTTCCACTGCGCGTACATTTCCGGCTAATTTCTGTTGCTCGCTCCCTCATTTTAGTCCATTTTTCGTGTTTTCACATATATAATTAGTGGAATGGTGGATGTGGTGGTTGAAATTTGAAGACGTTAATTTTTTGCAGGAGAAGTTCTGCAGCAATGGCTGTGTGGAGAGGTTTCTGAGAGCCAAAGGAGACAGTGTGAAGAAAGCAGCTAAGCTCCTCAGAAATTGTCTTTCTTGGAGAGACTCTTTTCCCACTGGTACATATTACACACACGCACACACTCACACACGCACACAAATATATATATATATATATATATATTTGGTTGAGAAATCTGAAATTTTATAATATAAGCTTTACATATAAAGTGAGAAAGATAAAAATAAAAATTTAAAGTCTTACAAACTCGTAACACACATCATTGAAAATTAAGAGGTGTACAATTAAATTTATTTACAAAATATGATGAATTTTTATATTTTATAAGATTTTTTAAAATATTATAAGATGTCGTGATATTAAAATATTTTAATAAAATAAAGAATGAAGTTATAAGATTTTAATTATAATAGTTTTATAATTGTATGGTTGATTAATTTTTATAAATTTTTAAAACTAAGTTAAAAACTTTTTATTTAGTTTCGTACAAAATTATTTTTAAAGAGCTTATATTACCCTACGTTTGTTTACGAGCTTATAATTTTCTTTTTTTTTTCAAAAAAATGCAAATAATTGTTATATTATATTTTATAAGTTTGGAATATTTTAAAATGTTTATAAATTATTCAAAAATCCTCTTTCTCACTAACTTTTACATGAATTCTTTGAATTTTGAAGAGAATCTAACAGCTGATGAATTCTCTGCTGAGCTTGCTGAAGGAGTTGGTTATGTCGCTGGTCATGACCATGAATCAAGACCTGTAATGGTAAAGTATTTTTTTTAATTTAATATGTTTTTCTTTTAAAAAGTAAATTTAAGATAGCAGAAATTTTATTATTTTTTTTATGTTGCTGATGAAATATTGCAGATTTTCCGAATGAAGCAAGATTACCAGAAATTACATTCACATAAACTGTGAGTACATAGTTTTATCTATTTGTGAAAGTGGGCTTTCTTTAATTCTTTTCCCCTTTTCCTGTTTCTTGATGTGTACATTTTTTTCTAAAATTATTTTTTATCCTTTCATGGTAATTTTTTTTTATAGTGAAACGGCGCTCGTTCAGATCGAATACAAAACCTCCCACATAATATAAGAGATTAGCGTAACCAAGGCTATAATTATTTAATTTTTTTTATGGTAAGTTTTGAATTATTTAATTATTTTTCTTTGGTTGGGGAAAATTTTTGTAGGTTTACCCGGTTTCTGGTGTTTACACTAGAGGTGGCTATTCAAACTATGCCCAAAAATATTGAACAATTTGTTCTCCTCTTTGATGCTAGTAAGTTTTCTTCCCTTTGCATGTTTTAGTTTAGATCCTTTATTTAAATTCATGTTTTATTTTTTATTTCATTTTATAAATGTATATTGCGTGCACATAATTCATAATTAAATTTTTTTTCAAGAAATTAGTTAATACGTTTGCTATTTACTTTTAAAGTGAATAAAAAATAAAAACACATCTTGAAATAGAGAATTCAAAATGTCATACATTAGCCCCCTAACGCAAATGCTATGTATTGATCTTTTATCGTTTTTACTATTTTTGCCTTAAATTGTCGTGATTTTCTTTATTTAAAAGTTTTAGAATTATTATTCTATTTTTTATTTCATTTTATATATAATATTTTTAAAAAATTAATTGTGGATCACAAACACCTTATGTGTACTCATGGAGTGAAATATATGATAAAAATATAAATTGAAATAAAAATACAAAATGTGTTTTTTTTCTTAATCGTGTAGTCTTGGAGTAAAAGAGCAGGATGAAAATAAATTAAAACAGATTTATTATCATTGATTTGAAAACTATTTCTATTTACTATATATTTTAGAAAAAGGATTGGGGCATAGTTATTATACATTATATATTTTATTTTATTTACTATGTATATTATATACTCTATAAATATAGCGCTCATTTAGTTTGGTGGACATGATTTGATAGATAATTTTCTTAAGTCATATCAAGTGTTTGATTTCAATAACAAAAATTCAAGATTGATTGGAAGCTCGGTAAATAATTCAAAATTCAATTGATTGTTTATCACACTATTTGAGGTGTGATTGCGTAATCCAAATTAGTAGAAGAGAAAGAAATTTGTAATATGACAATTATACCTATGCAAATTCAATTTTTAATCTTCCTACAAATGATATTTTAATGAATTCATTATTTAATTTTTATATCTAAACTATATTATTTTAATCACCAAACATAATATTATATTATTTTTAATAGTATAATTTTATTATTTCATTATAATTTTATTAATTTTATTTATAAAATCAAACGTGCACACACAGTATAATATATATATATATATATATATATAAATGTCATTTGAAGACATCCTCTGCCAAACAAATCAGGACACTGCTTTTACCTCAGTTGAGAACAGCAATTAATGTACATTCCCATGTCTAGGGATTCCACAGTCATCCACTTTCAAATACCTTCAAAAAACCCATTTTTCTTAAAATTAAATTTTCTTCTTTAATTAGTGAAGTAATAAGTGGCTATTTTTATGTAATAAATAAATAAATATATGATAATTTAATTATAATAAATAATATAATAATTTATAATTCAATTGAGGACATCCAGCAACAACTACTGTGGGAAACCAAGAAGAAGGGTGTGAGTGTCTGGACTTTGTCAGGAGTTGCCCGGAGTACCCTTGAGGTGTCCCGGTCAGGTTTGGCGGGTAAAGGGGTATATGAGGTCATTTTCATAGCTGAATTATGTTAAAGCAAAAGTTGCCATAATTCTCCTTTTTTCTTCCATGTGTCAGACAGTTATTTGAATTTTACTGACTTTTTTTTATTCTGGGAAAGGAAAAGACTGTCCATTTCTTTAGAAAAAAATTTCATCTCTTGGGATTTGTTAAGAGCTCAAGTGGTTTTATTTTCATTTTTAGTTTTTTTTTTTATCATTTTCAAAATACTTTAAAATAGTTAATGAAAATGAGTTATGGGTGGAGATAAATAGAAATAATGAAATAAAAAGAGAAGAAATATTGATTATTGAAGAAAAATATATAAGTTATTAAAAGATGTGTTTTGAAAACGAAAATAAAAATGATATCGAATGAAAATATATATAAAGTGGTATATTTTATTTTTAAAATAATAAAAAACATGAAAAGAGGTTTTGAAAATGATACCAAATGGGCACTAAACTAAATTCTTATTGATTAATGTTATAATTGGGTGGAAAATGCAGGCTTTTTCAGATCAGCATCTGCCTTTATGAACATGTTGCTGGCATCATTGAAGATCATTGCGGATTATTATCCGAGACAGCTTCACAAGGCTTTTGTCATTGATCCTCCATCTCTTTTCTCTTACCTTTGGAAGGTACCCTTTAAAAGTTCTTTTTTATTTTGCTACTCGTAGGTACAAGTATTTAAGAGCGTGTCTGATTCACGTGTGTGAATATAAATATATTGACATGATATACATACGTTCGTGGTATAATGCATTCACAATGGTTATAATATTTTTGTGATTGTAGGGGGTGAAGCCATTCGTCGAGCTTTCACCATTGATTATGGTGGCATCATCACTTGACTTTGAAGAATCACTCCACTTTAATGGCTTGACATCATACCCCCGGGCAACATCAATGCATTTTGATCCATCGTTTGTGGCATCAGCAACAAAATCTGAATCGTGCTCTTCTTCAAGATTTTCATTCACTGTTTCGCATCATTTGGATTCACTAAAGCCTTGGTATCTTTCATTGACAGACACGTCTGGTTCCAAAGTGGGCCTGACCAATCTTTCTCATACCATTTTAGATCGAAGCATCTCACCACTCAACGCTAGGTCCCTCTCCTTTGCATCACCTATGGCTCGAGCATCACATGGCAACATTGAGGTCCTTAGGAAAAAGAGCTTCTTTCCATCAACACCAATGCCACAAAAGACCCAAAAACTTGATCCCTCGATGATTCATCATCCAAGAACTCCAAAACCCTCATTCCTCCGATCGTCAGGATTGTTCTTCCAAAAAGACTGTCAAATGAGTCGAGTTGAGAAATCAAATGAATCATTCGTACCTTTTTTGAAGTTTTATCAACAACCCTATGATGAAATGATTTATAGGTCAAAAATGAGGCCCCCTCTAGGTGGCCTCATCTCCCTTGTATCTCCACAACTCAAACGCAGACACATGTCAGTCTCCCAACGATTTTGATCAAGAAATAGTACATTTATAATATATTTCATTAACTAATAATTGATTCATTCTTTTTTACTCTTAATCTCAATCTCAAAATGAATTTAATGCATTTGGCTGCGAAATTATGTAAAGAAATAGACTACGTGCTAAGTGGGACATGAAATCTTGTGCAATATTTGCCAAAATTTAAGTGCTATGTGGTGCATGACTCTACAATTTGGTCTGTGCTAAAAAAAAAGCGCAGCATGGAAGTAAGATAGCGTGGTCAAGACGGTGAAGTGTGAACAAAACATTGGAAATATCACACACACACACATATATATATATATATATGTATGTATGTATGTACTAAAGAAATCTCCTGCAAGAGATTCCATTTTTCAATTCTTGCATGCATGTTGGTTTCACTTCATTGGTAGAGCATTGGGTCGGAGTACATGTGTCCTTTTCCTGTTTGTATGCAAAAAGTCAATTGAAGATCCTTTCAAATTATATTGGGAACTATAAACATCACACATATAAAGATGCACATACACATGCATATTTACGTGCATAGAATGAAAGGGGTTAGGCCTATTGGAAAGAAAAAGAAAATTAATGACAATATATTAAGTGATCATTTAAAAATTATCGTTCTTATATATATTGATTAATTAATAAGGAATTTTATTTTATGAATAATATTTTTATCAATTTAATAGTAGTAAGAATTGTGTTTAGATTAACTCTATGAATAATTAGTTGTACATGTACAGTGATTGCAGTGGATATTGTGAGATTTATGTTAAAATTATAAATATAATAAAATAATTCATATAATCAATCTATAAAACTATAGTTTAGAAAGTGGAAATCAAAACACATATATGAACTATTGAGGAAATTGAAGTTGGATTAATTGATAGTTACAATAATTAGTTGTTGTTCTAAAGTAATGATTGTCTTTTTACGTGCAAGTTTTGACAGTAAATCGTAATTTTAAGATAAAACTCTATTAACTTACTATAATGGTGTTTCATCTCATGCACGACGAAGAGAAGATTATGAACCAATCTACAACCATATTGTTAAAAACAAAAAGTCTTTTGGGATAGCATAAAATAAAAAATTTTCTTAACTCACATCTTATATATGTGCTAGATAGTGAATTGAGACCCATTTATATAAGATTATATTTTTCATAACGAACTATAAATCTAATGATAATTAGGCCCAATAATGATGAAATGAAATGGTCAAAGATTCATATAAATCACAATAAAAAGGAGTAATGAGGCCACAAGTGTAATATAAATCAAAATAAATAGGCCATTAGTGTGAAACTAAAAGATGCATAATAAAATAATTATTTTGTTGAAAATAAAGTGAATTGAAGAGAAAATAATTGATTGATCCAATAACATCACCCTAACACTTGCATGTATGAGGTTCAAAGTTTAAACTCTAGTGAACATTTAGTTCGCGTGTGTGTAAAATAATAATAATAATAAATGAAGAAATTTAAAGCTTATTTTCAATAATGACAATAAAAATTTTATCACAATTCAAAACGACAACAAATTATCACTATACATATTATACAACTAATTGTAATATTAACTTTTATCACTATCAAATCATCATTATCATAAAATAAATTTATTACACTATACATATTACTAATGATAAAATAAAAATTATGATCACTTAATATATATCATTATCCATAAGTGATAATATGATGCTTATATAATTACTTAATTTTTTGTCACTACTATTATTGTGCATGGCTTCCCTCCCCTGCGAGTACAAACTCAAACTTTCCACATAAGTATTTAATCAAAATTTATTGAAAAAAAAAATGACTTGCAAAATACAAAACTACCCTTTCATTTGAATCAAGAATATTCGTCGTGCATGTATTAATTATTTGTACTCAACTAATCAGCAAGCTGGGCTCTCAGCTTCATTCAAGCTGGGGAGGTCCAATAATTTACTTCATGACCTTTTTGTGATTCCACTGTTGTAAGATTTTATTTTGTATTGTAGTTTATGGTTGAGTTTGATATGGACAAACACTCCTTTGGTGGTACTGTCAACAGCTCCTTGTTTGGAGGTTTTTAGTCATTTCTTTTTACTCAAGTCCCTTTCACTTACTCGTAGAGTTAAATCAGATAATGTACTGATCAATACACAGAAATGTCAAAGCGATCATACAATGAATCTTGTACTGTTTTCCCTGTTAGATTGTTCGTCCAAACAGAAACCAAAGTCCCAGAAGAACTGTTTGGCATTTGGAATTTTATGGCTTGTTTCTTATGGAATCATCAGTCTCTGCAGCAGCCTTGGCAAAGTTCTTGAGTTTCTGAGAGGGACCTGGAAGAATAATGATATTGATACTTTTTTCTTTTTCATTTGCTTTTTTTTTTATTGGTAAAATCGCATTCAACATTGATCGAATAATGATACTGATAGTTGATATCTGGATATTTGTCGTGAGTTGGCCAGTGGGAGGTTGAAGTTTAAATAGTAGATTTGAATAAGTGAGAGTAATATGTGGGGTTTGGAAAATTTTAGCTTATGTAGAGTTTGGTGGAATTCAAACCGACCACGTCGTTTGTGACTCCTGATGTCACTAATGGAGATTGAAATCAAGAAGAGGGAATAATATGTGGAGCTTGAAAAATTCTAATTCAAACCAAATTTAATAGAATTCAAATGAATGATACTGCTAGCGAGTCATGAGATTACTCGTGAAAGATTGAAGGTTAGATGTTGTATTTAAGTAAAATAGAGTAATATACAGAATTTGAAATTTTCTACTTTTGACCGAATTTGATAGAATTCAAACTAATCACATTCTTAGTAGGTTGTTGGGTTGCTTGTAGAGCAACAAAGTTCAAATAATGTATTTAAATCAAAGAATGCAACGCATGAAATTTGAAATTTTTAATTCATATGATCGTATTGAATTCAGCATAACACAACAAGTGAATGAAGTTTACGCATCTTGAAAAAATAATTAATTATAAATGTAATACAATATATCATACATCAATTAAGTGGAGTTAGGCCAATTCAGATCCTGCTATAAGAAAAATTCCATATAGTTCATGAGTTTTTCCAAGTACTTTCTATTTTGAAAAAGAAGGGCAGGTGGGTGCCAAAATGGAGAAATTTCTTCTCCCAACTTTGACTAATTAAGGAATCCCACTATAGTAATTTGAAATAGAAGACTTTAAATATGTACTAGGTTGTCCAGCACGGTGAAATTGAGTGAGATAAGTAGAAAATATGATCATGACTTAGAAAACATTGTCACGTGGGCTCTTTTGTTTCTTTTGTTCTCTAGTTCACAATGAAATTTGGATCTATTTCAAAACACACGCACGCAAACACACACACACACACACACACACGCACTTAGGCATGGTTATAATTGATGATTCTTTCATGGTTGGCGGAACCCCATGCACTATTTGTTTTGAGTTTTCATGTCATGGAAAGCATTTTTCTTGGTATGGTCTTGTCACAAGGACTAAAATCCCTTTGATTGATATTTTCTCTAGGTTGTATGGTGTGAAAATTGAGAAAAATGGGGGTCCCACATGGCTACATCAAATAAATATTTCACTAAAAATTAGATGTAGGTGTATTCTTGGGGATCAAGTGGAATAATAACAAAAAAATTCAGCTAGGAATATGTTTTTGGGATAGGTCAAGAGTGAAACTTGTACATTGCTTTGATTTTGATGAGGAACAAAAGAATAGAAATTATATGTAAATATATATTACACACACGTACATCAAGAGTTCATTTGGTCTTGAATTTCTGAACTTCCGCATTATATGAGAGATTTATGTTGTTGGGCCACACTCGACAAAAATTATATATATAAAAAATAAAAACACAAAAGAAGAACATTTTTTTCTAGTATTTTTCAATAATTTTGCTAAGTATATATTTTTCAATATTTTTCTATAATTCTAGTCACGCATTATTTTAATGAGTTATTTTGGGCAATAATTTAAAATCTACTATTTTCATGGATTAATCTCAATCTAAGAGTGTATTTTGATGAATGGATCAGCGGTGCTTATTTATTTTCATAAATACATTTTATTCCTTCTCAAAAAATCATTCACTGAGAAAAATGAATAATATCAATTTGTTTATGATAAACAAAAGTGGATTTGGGCCTTAGATAGGCTGATAGGGATAATTTTTCTTTCATTTGGGCCCATCCAGCCCAAACTGAATTCCAGCAATTTGTTCGCCAATCAGACTGGATTGTAATAATTGGGCTGCCACTTGATCCAATAGAAATATAAATAAACATAATAGTCAATAATCAATATTGCATGCTATTTTGATCAGAATTTATGATAACTTTAATATATTATATGTTTGTATTAAATAATTTGTTTCATTAATTGT
This sequence comes from Jacaranda copaia, assembly GCA_014898725.1. Taxonomy (NCBI): domain Eukaryota; kingdom Viridiplantae; phylum Streptophyta; class Magnoliopsida; order Lamiales; family Bignoniaceae; genus Jacaranda; species Jacaranda copaia. Next base: position 686,398 of record JACGDI010005528.1, read on the forward strand.
TATACAGGCCTAATATACATGTCAAAATTGCTTGATACACATATTTATTTATTCTTTTTTAATTAATCTTTAAGAACCATTTTAAAAATACATGTACATATCCCCAAAATAATCAAAAATATTATTCTCTACTATTCAAATATTTGTAACAAAAGTACATAACTCCCTTTTCAAAAAATATATAAACCCATAAGCTAATTATAATAAAGTAGAAGCAGGCAGGCAGAGTATTGTATATGTTCATTTAATGGTGGGCAATTGCTAGTGGCATAAAAGAGAAAAAACAGCAAAATGAGACTAATTATTATTATTATTTTTTTAAAAAAAAGAACTCTTGGATATAAAGATTTGAAAAAAGCCAAGAGAGCACACTGCAAAAGGGTTGTAAAGCTACTTGCTTTCATGGCAAAACAGCTTTCATTTCATACTTTTCTTGGTTGGCCATAATAATAATAATAATACATTATTGGTCATCACATCACTGAAGTTGGCTATAATAATCCATGACAGAATTCCATTCCTGGTGTGCATGTTTTGCCTGTTATACAACTACCTTTTGGCCTTCGAAAAATAATTTGGTGTAATTTTAGTATATATAATATAATCTAAGGCAATATAATCATTATAAACACAGTCTCTTCAAACTCAATCGAGTGGACTTGTGATCCTAAGGAAGGTGACATGGGGTTGAAGCAATCTCAATTGTATCAATTTTAGCCCTAAATCAAGGATGGATTTGAGGCCGCAAGAATACTCAAATCAGATTGAGACGATCCTCTGCCTTAAAATTTATTTTTTTTAAAAAATTATCATAAACGCAGTTTTAGGTGATTTTTTATCACCTTAAATATACTTTTTTGGGTACTTATGATTGCAAGAGTTTTTGTTTCTAACAAGGACATCAAACGTGGATGAGGTTGGAGTTGATCAAATTTTAGACCTAATTGCTGGGTGACTGCTTGATTGAAACTATAGGTGAAAATCATAATCACAAAAGTTGTTGGCTGTTGTGATGGCTTTTTGGGTAAGCTTTAATCAATAATTGTTTTTAGTTAGTAGGAAATTGTAGGCCAAATCCAAGTTAGTCGACCCCAATGTTTTGCAAGAGGATTAATTATACTTACTAGTGATTGATGCACAATCGTTGTGTGTGCATCTAAATATTAGAATATAATTATTGTGCATAAGTTTATACAATAAAGGTATAAAATTATTTATAGATGACAATAAAAATTAAATGTAAATAATTTTGTTTTATAAAACAAAATTTAATCCAAACTTGTACATGAACAAAATATAAATACATGTCTTAAAAAAGAATAATAAGTTGTCTATATTTAAATGGAGAATTGCTTATTAAATTTTTCTTACACTCGGCTTTCTTTTGTTTTATCAATTTTATTCAAATTAATTTTTTCTTTGAAAATAAAAAAGAAAAAAAAATCCCTTTTTGTGAATTTTTCTTATTCCTATTTAGTTTCATTCGTTTATATTTCTCTTTATTTTTTTAGGTTTTTACAATTTTTTTTACTAAGAAAATATATTTATACTTATTATTTAATTGATTGGATATGGTTAAACTAAATTTTTTTAAGGACAATGGTGAAATTTTGCAAATACCCACATCATCTCATCAATGGACTAGCTGGCAATAGCAACTTGCATAATTCTACAAAATTCATATTGTCTCTACACTTTTGTGATTGTATCAACCTAAAAAAAGGGACCAAAAGAGGAGGGCCAATTATTACAATTCTTGCAGTTCCATTTACTACCATCCTCACTCAAAGACCTTAACAAAAACAAATCCTTTTCCTTGGATCCTACATTTTTCTTTTTTGCTAAAGTTGTTACGGGCAACATTTTGTCTCATAATTTTGTTGCCTGCACGCATCATATACTTTGTGTTACTAACACGCATCATAGGCATGAACAAGAACAAATTAAAGGTGTGTTTGGGTCCAACATTATTTATTTCTTTATATATTTTTACCCCTTTAAATATGCTCTAAATTAGCTTTGTCTCCTTGAAGCAAAACTTTTGGTGAATCCCACTTGCGGCCCTTGATTTGATGGATCTTTGGTGAAATCAAAAGCAAAAGGATTGATCAATACTACTCTACTATGTTGAGTATTACCCTTTTTCTATATATGAACAAGGGAAATCAACGCTTTCTCCTTTTTTCTTTTTTCTTTTACCAATTATTATGAGTCCTATATATTGCAGCACATTTTATGCATATAATTAATGTTCGAAAAATCGAACCGTTCATTAAATTGAAAAACTTATCGGTTCATGATTCATTAATTTAACCGTTAGTTAGATCATAATTGAATCGCAATTGAACCATGATATCATAATTATATAACATATATTGTATATTTTATATATTACTAAAAGTTAATAATATACTAAACATAAAACATAAAGAACCTAAATTATATTGTTCAACTTCATAAGTTAAAATTTTTTAGAAGAGACAACCAAAAGTAC
>JACGDI010005528.1:688991-711407 GCA_014898725.1 Jacaranda copaia
ACCTTATCAATTTTCTAGTCTAATATACTCCAAACAATACTTTTTCACTATAAACGATTTTGAACCTCATCAATTTTCTAACTTAAGATATATTAAGTATAATCAAATATAATTAATAAATTTAATTTAAATAATACATTGAAAAATATATAATTGAGATTTATAAAGTTGGATGATGTTTTTGGCAAGAATTTTTTAAGAAAATAAAAAGGGAAAAAGAGTAGAAGATCACCGACGGTGATTTTAGCCCGTTCCTCTTACACCCCGCAAAATTTGCCCCAAATCCAGAACATCACCTGTTCATTCCTTACACAGTTTGATTCCTTGTACTTTAAAAAACTATGGCCACTTGCCATTTAACTCCAAAGCCTTCTTACACCACCGCAACAACTTCGTCGTACATTTTCATTTAACACCGATAATCGAAATCCCGCACACAGAAAAAATTTGATAATCCAGCAGGGGGGGAAATGGGTTCTTGAATTCACTTCAAAAAGGTTCTATTTTTTGGTATGTTTTCACCTGCCTTTTTCGATTTCTGCAACATTGTTTACTTACTGTTCAAGAGGGTGCATAAAGATCATATTTTTGTTGCAATATAGCCCAAGAAAGGGAAAAAAGAAATTGGGCTTTTCGTTTCTGCAATTTTACTCAAAAATGAGGGATTTTCCATCTTGTTTTGGGGAGAATGGAGTCCAAGTTGCTGATGCTTCTTGTTCAAGTGTAGGTGTGAGTAAATCCTCTCAGAATTCTGTAACTTGCGTTTATAGGTGTAAACTTTTTGATAAATGTTGCTTGATTAGCATTGTTTGGAACAAGAGTTTGATGGGCCAATGCCTAAGTGTCGAAATAGATGAGGCATCTCATCAGTTCATCTGTAAAGTCGATGTGAAGCCTTCATTATTTTCAAAGAGAAAAGGCTCCAGGTCTTTAGGATTTAATTCAGGTAAAATTGAAGTGTTTTGGGATCTTTCTTTGGCAAAATTTGGATCTGGGCCCGAGCCGTTGGAGTCGTATTATGTGGGAGTTGTATGTAAGGGAGAAATGGTTTTGCTGATTGGGGATCTAACTAAAGAAGCATTCAAGAAAACTGGAGCAATTGCTTCCCTTTCTAGTGCAACATATGTTTCCAAGAGGGAACACATTTCAGGGAAGAGGGTTTTTGGTACCAAGGCCCAATTCTGTGGGAATGGCCAAATTCATGATCTTAAAATCGAGTGCAACACAAATTGCAGTGACGATCCATTCCTCGTGGTTCGTATTGATGCAAAAACAGTTATGCAAGTTAAGCATCTCCAGTGGAAATTCCGTGGGAATTACACGATTTTGGTCGATGGGCTCCCGGTGGAAGTTTTTTGGGACGTGCACAATTGGTTGTTTAGTCCGAGTTTAGGGAGTGCGGTTTTCATGTTTCAAAGTTGTTTATCGGTGGAGAAATTGTGGTCCAGCCCTTCAATTTCTGATTCATCCGTCTTCTCTTGGAGCTGCTCAGAGAGCTTCAAGGAAGCTAAATTGCCAGGTCTTGGATTTTCTTTCTTTTTGTATGCTTGGAAGAATGAATAGATATTGATTCTTCCTTGATTACGTACTAACAATATATTTCGTTCTGATATTCTTTTGAATCTTTGGTTTATTTTTATTGATGGAGATGATGATGCTTTTTTCATATGTGGAATCACCGTTTACAGCCATAGGATCCGCAGATGGTATTAGGATACTTAAATCATGTCTTTGAATCATTTAATCAGGAATTTATCTCGATTCCTCAGTCTTCTTAATTCCTAATAGTGAGCCCTTCAACTTAAGCTAGAGAAGACAACACATTGACATATAATTTTGCAGACCGATGAAGACAACTAGAATCATGATGTAATGTTACTCCTGCCAATTGTAATGTCTGCATCAGACATAAGTTGATGATAACTTTGACAGCAGGAATTAACCTCTGTTGTATCGTATTTTCTAGTTAAACATAACAATTGTCTTAAAACTTCTATCCACTTCCCTTTGTTAGAGTCACTATTTCAGGCTGGAGATTAGGTTGCTGAGGAAAGATATTTTCCTTCCATTGATGAATATGAGATTTGTTTACAAATGGATACCTTATTACCTAGTAATTGCTGTCTCTTTTCCTTCCCTATGGCTGCAATAATGTGGCATCATATCTTTTTCCTACCATTTTCTAGTGCTTCATTTCCCCATTAAACTCTTGTTATCAGCTCTTGTTTGAACTTGATTATATATCAAAAAGAGTAAATTTAGTACATTTGCCTCAAAAGGAGCCAAGAAAAAGAGAAAGAAGGCATAGTGGGAGTTATTATTTGGAAGCTGAATGATAACTTTGTCGGAAAATGATATGAGTTCTCCATGTAATACACTATGATCGAGTTTTTTGTGCACGGTAGGGACATTATACGTTCCAAAATAGTTATCTCGTACTTGTTGCCTTTTTCTTTTTATCTGATTCTATGGTAGTAATGGACAAGTTCTTTTTTCTATGTCTTGATTGCCAATTATGCCATGGTAGGGAAAAGTGTTTTATATGTACCTTAATGTCAAAAGGATAATAGTGTCCAGCAAATATTCAGAAATTTATGAATAACAAACTTATAGTACATTTTGATTAGCACTTTATGATGCTGTTGGCATTTCAAGCATTTGGTAGGGAAAAGTGTTTTATGTTCCCTTAATGTCAAAAGTATAATAGTGTCCAGCAAATATTCAAAAATTTATTAATAACAAACTATAGCAGTTTATAATGCTATTGGCATTTCAAGCATTTCTCATTCTGTCTGATCTTTATGGCCCATGTTTTATGTGCTCAAATGATGACTGATAGTTCTTCTGCAGTCTTCTACTAATTCAAATTCAAAACCTTCAGGCATCAATAACTTCCTATGCTAATTGACTCTCTGAATGCTCTAATCTACACTCTACCTAATCAGTAATAGGGGAAGAATTTTGGATTTGTTTGTTTTTGTCTTGATTGTTTTGGGAAAATGAGTTTTTGGTAGTAGACTTAGGATTGTGATGTTTTGTTCTGGGAGCTATTGGAAAACAGTGTTGTTTTGAGGAGATAATTTTTATTATAAATGTAGAATGAGTCAAATTTTAATTAAGTTAGTGGGGTGAAATTGAATATATATATATATATATATATAATTGTAATGATTCGTATGTGTGTAGTTGTACATAATTTCAGAAGGGGATATGTTGGGAAAAAATAATGTCGCTTTGGTAGTGGCCTAAAAGAATGAGGGCTTGTTTGTTTGTGTTTTGAGTGTTGGAGTTTGTTTTGGGAGAACATAATTACATATTTTCATCTTAGAACCATCGCTCTAGGGTAGTTCTACATAAAGTTGTTTTGGTAGCGTTTTGCCCTTATGCTCGTATAGGAGCAATAGTGTGGATCGAATTAAGGTTGAGTTGATTGTTTAGGTTGGGTTGACAATAAAAGAAGCATTAAGGTCGTCAGGATTGCACTAAAAAAAAACTCTATTAGCAATTGAGCTAAAAGGTTAGTAAATTCAGAGCAAAGTAGAAATTAAGAAAAAATTTAATAGAGCATTGGAATGCTATTTTGGCAAATATAGGCATAGAAATGAAAAACATTTCGCATAAAAAAACTAGATCAATAATACTTGTTCAGAATGAGCGAAAAGCCACTCGACATATTCTATTTTGAAGGAAGACCTCTTATGGTCCATCTATGGCAAGCACAACACTGCAATATTTACGATATCATCTTTATTTATCAATGGAGAGGTATCAATTTTCAATGCGACTGGATAACCCGACAAGAGTTTGGTATGAGAAAAAATAGGCTTTTGAGTTGAGTTGATGTAGGTTCGAATTAGAACTAGTCGAAATTGAAATAATTTGAGTGGGTTGAGTTGATTTTCAAGTTACTAGGAGCCAAAAGCACTCCAAAATCTAGCATTTTGAATTATTTGATGAAATTTGGTAGTTAAATTATCATGTGGGGTTGAATTATGAGATGAAATGTAGATAATGGACTAAATATTAAACTTATTTATGGTTGATTGTTATATTGGTGGCAAATGATAAATGTTTAAGAGAGTTAGAGGGTGTTTGGGTGAGTTTATAAGTTTTTCAAAACATCTTATAAGATGTTTAAAGGCTTATAAGATGATAAAAAGTGTTTGATAAATTTATTTAAAAAAAGGGCTTATAAGATCTTAAAATAAAATGTTAGGATCTTATAGATTCTTTTAAAAAAAGTAAGGAGATCCTAATTTATTTTTAACATTTTAACAAACCTTTTCATTTTTAATTATTGTAATTACAAAATTGTCATTACTTAGATCTTATAAGTTCTAAGGTTTTATTTTATTAAAATACTTTAATAACTTATTTTAAAAATAAAATTTAATATCTTATAAGTTTTAAAAAAATTTAAAAGATACAAGAATTTATAAAATATTTTAAATAAGTTTAACTAAGCATGTTAGACTCTCAATCTCTATATGAAAAGACTATAAAGATTATTAAGTTTAACAAGTTGGGTGGAAGAGTTTGAAAAACTTTAAGGTTACTGTATCAAACCCCACAGGTACCCCTTAAAGAAAAAACAAAGGTAAAAAAAATCTAATTTTGTCACATTTGTTTAAGGTTGCCCTCTTGCAAATTTGTGTTTTTCTAGATTGATTTTGATTCGAAGATTTAAATATTATAATACCATTACCCCAATCCAATCTTTTAAACTATTCATTTTGAATCTTTTATTTTATTTTTTATTTTATTTTTAATTTTAATTTAATATATTTATGTCAAGTGCATCTATTTTTTAATTAAATATTTTTATTAAAAAAATATTTACTACAAATATTATATATTAATAAAATAGAATAAAAATAAAACAAAAGATTTAATTCAAAAATTGCCACCCCTTCATAAGTCTTGTTTTTCCTTTTCTTTCTTTTTCTATGGCCAAAGTAGTAAGTCCAAAACATGATATTAAGGAACAATTAATTTGTCACACGTAGACATCCACAAGTTATAATAAGTGTAAAAAATGAAAATTTGAAGTTTAGTGGTTTATATTTTGATATTTATTTTTTTTATTATGTGGAAGGTCTGGTATTTAATTTGACTGGATAATACTTTTTTTTAAAAAAAATAAAAAATTTGAGGGCCCAATTGCCCTCAATATTGAACATAATTACAAAAGTCTAAGCTCACAAATCATGCACTTGCTTCCCACTAAATTTCACCTCAATCGGGCTAACATTCTTCCCAATGGACCTCATATTCTGCTCAACTCCGGTCCTACTCGCATTCTCCTTCTCCGGGTACCCCCATCTTTCGGGTGCAAATACTGGACCTCACCGTTCGGGAAAACCCTGTAAAACTGGCAATTAATCTTGTACTTGGATCTCAACCGCGTCCCCAACGCCAAGCACTGCTCTTTCCGGGCCAGTTTCAGCAAGTTCGGCCCCTGTCGCACGATGGCCGCTCCGCCCGTCGGCATCTCGATGACCTGTTCCTTCGAAGAATCCCATGTGATGACGTAGAATTCCTCGACCTGGGCTTTACGCAGAAGCCCGCCTGTGCTGCCACCGAAGATGGGGTAAGGGGTGTCGAGTTCCGGGTGGCTGAATGCCTGAATCCCGCCGGAGCTTCGGGTTCTCTTGTTGCCGGTGGCGCCTCCTAGGCCATGGCTCGGATGGGGCGGCGGGCAACGATGGAGGCGCCTCCCTTGATTGGCTTGGAGGTGGAGAATTGTGCGAGTGACTGCTTCCACGACGCGGCCACACGGTCGGCGGGCTTTGGGGCGGGGAGAGAGGGGCTGAAGAGGGAGGCTTGGGTCGCCATGGCCATGGAGATTGGAGTAGATTTTATTTGATTGCTTGTGGAGAAATGGAAGAATGAATACTGAGAGCAGAAAATCAGGTTTGTGCGTTTTTGTGTGGAGGGAGATTTGGATGTTGGATGGGATGAAGGGTTTTGCACCAATTAGAATGTGTGATTTTGATACGCAGGCTCAGCCATTGATCTTTTTTCTGCCACGTGTCATTAGAATAATAAATATAGCGATTGATAGATAGATTTTAGTGTCTGGATAAATGAAGTAATATTCAGTCTTGAGAATATTTTGTGATGTGTTGCAATATTAGGTTAATGGCTTTTAGGGGTCCCTTTTTGTTTCCTTGTTGGTTTTATTTGTATCCTAAATTTGATATGTTTCTTAGTAGATCTCATGTTAGCCCTTTTTCTTTAATGAGAAATAGCAATTATATAATTAGATTAATAAGTTAGTTGATAATTAATTTAATACTAGCATCTCTTCATACTCTAATGCGTGTGATAAAATTTTTTAGATAATAAAAATATTTATTTAGTTTTTATATAAAATAATTATTTCAATAATTTAAATATATTTATTTAATTTCTCACACAAATAAATCAAAAATTATGATAACATGATGATAGTTGAGTAGAGGTAGTTGTGGCATAAATATAATAAAAAATAAAAATATAAGGTATTATGCGTACATCACTTGAAAATATACCAAAAAGTGGTTAGATACTTTATTAATAATATAAATAATTATTAGTAATTCATCAATTAAATTAATAATCAAATAACAAATCAATAAATACTTAACGTTTTACCCATGTAAAATTTATAACTTTCAACTTTAGCTATTTGGACAAGCCTATATAACAAATCAAACTTTGAATTATTCACACAAAACTAGTTTACAATTTCTTTTTTTTATTTTTTTTCATTAACCATTGCATCGTATATTGTAAATATATTCAAAATTTAACCCTTTTAATTACTTTAACAATGAAACGAAGATAAACAACATGAAATGAAAAGAGTACTTCTCTATTGCCCCATATGAATAAGTAAATAAATAAATGTGGTATTTAGCTCATTATTTGGCACTTGAAAATTAAAAATTCACAACAAAGCTCTCTATATTATTCTTTAATTATCCAAGATATCTTACAAATTTCTTTATCACTATTATGGACTATTGTTATTGGACCAAGCCTTTAAGATTTTATCCCTATGCTTTTTATCTTCTTCTCGTATACATATAAATGGGGCAATCTATCTAATTGTGGCCCAATGTCTTTTGGTTCAAGGTAGAAATGTTGGGGCTAGCTCATTATATGGGCCCAAAGATTTGTCAAGATGGGCTCTCCTCACCTGCACCTTGCCATCAAAGGAATACAAACAAAGACTAGTATGAAGGGTGGGAAAGAATAACCCTAATTAAGAGGTTAATTTGTTCCTTGGATAGAAAATTGATTCAAGGCAAGTGTATAATTTGATGATAAGCTCTTGCATTTATCAAAAAAATAGTTAAGAGTTTGATTTCTATGAAAATAATTGGGGAACCAACACTAATCCGAAAAAAAAAAAGATAGAAAACGATTTTGATAATGTGTTGGACCGTTTGTTGTCATTCCATATGTTATCATATTAAATTATAGTAATTTAATTTTTTTTCTCCACATATTAAACATAGATGATGGAAAAAATTAAAACATTATTTGGGAGCAAAATGGCACATAATTTAAATGTGGAATATTACACACAATAATGTTTGGCTATTATTATAGATTTGATAATGATGTGATAAAATCAATAGTTCAAAGTGTTTTGTTTGAGGGTTTCCTTTTTGGGTGATATAAGTAAGATATTTACAAATATTTAAATGATAAGAACTTTATATATTTATTATGGTGGTTGAAGAGGATCTAATTAAATGTCAAATTTCACAATAGTAGTGGTTGAATAGAGACATCTCCCCTTTTTCTCTCCTCAAAATGAACTACTCCATCAAAATATATTTTCTTGAATTGTGGTTTTTATTTTTTTATAAGATAATATTCCCCTAAGTGATATTCATGGAATATGCTAAATAAATTTTAAAAACATTACAAAAGAGACTACTCAATTGACCCTTTGCCATCTTATAATGCTTATCTTTTTCTTGCTCAAATCCAACTTGTTTGAGTGTGACAATTTATGGAATTATTGGTATGTGAAAATGGGTTAAGAATGGAATTATTATTTTGAAAAGTAGGATCAATCATTTCACTTCTCCCAAATGAATTCAAATGTTCCCAGTAAGTTGGAGGTGAACTGGTTTTCTATATTGTTAAAATAACACTATAAAAAAATTTATTTTACAAGGTTTATATTCATACTCGTTATATATTATTGTTAATACATTAAACATATATACTAATTTTTTTAATTTTTACTTGTAATATTATTAGTATTTTCATTGCATATGTATTGCATGTATATATGTCTTTATATATGCACACCCATGCATAATAGTAACTATTAATTTTTTTTTGGTGATACTATGTAGTAGATATTCATGTATATTTTATTTATGAATATATATACGTATGTTATTTTTTTGTGCATAGAGACATACTAACGATTTGAACTCAAACCTTACACTTATATGTGTGAAGGTGATACCAATGAAATAATTGACCTCTCTACATAAATATATGAAATGTGGTATATCAACATATTTATACGTCTGCAAATGTATTTGCATATAATGTATATCAATATAAAATAATAAATATATTTTTAATCAAAATATATATTCTTATAACTAATTGTATTATTTAATATAAAGTTTACAATATATTTATTATATTTAGCTATAGAATAAATATTAAAATATTAATACAAATAAACTAATATATACCATACACTATTACATTAATAAATGTTAATGTTATTATATGTGATTACTAAATATCTAATTGATGAGGTTGAAAGTCATTTATAATGAAAATGATGGTGTTTGGGCAAATTCGACCAGGGAGGTCAAATGATTCAAGTGCTATGCTTTTCGAGATTTGAAATGTGCAACAACAACACACGTTAAATTAGTCGAGGTGCCCCCACGAAGGCACTTCGATACTCAAGTTAATTCTGGTTGAGAGATAATAATCGAACAAAATATTGAGAGTTTATAGGATATTTGGCATTATTTGGAGCGTGGCTGGTTATGAAGTATTTATAGCCTTCTCTTAATGTGTGATATGTTGAAGGTGCTCCTATCAGGTGTAGTGAGCTTTAGTCATCGTCAGGGGGTTAATGGTCATTTCAGATTTCAGTATTGTTTCAGGTGGCACCATCTCCTGTTTTCCAGAGTACACGATACTCTGGACATGTGCCTTCCTATCAAAGGTGGTGGTAGAATTGGTGACAGAGGCTATACCGGCTGTCATGCGCTATTAATATGGAGACATGTTGTCTGTCAAAACAAGAAATGCAGCGAGGATATGATTCAGCGTTGGAGTGAGCCACCTAGTCGATAATAGTTGTACAAACGGGGCTGCTCGATCAGAGAGATGATCGAATAGGCTAAATGGGTTGAAGGTTGAAGCCTCCCATCAACCGTGATCGATAACAATATACTCGATTAGATGATTGTTGTCGAGTAGTCTAGTCCAAAACTAATGTTGGACCTTGCGCATTAAGTGGGCCTGTTGGGCTATCCCATATCACTAATACATAAAATACCTATGAATATTATGATATGAATTGTGATGATAATAAATATTTATTACTTATCTAATATAATTAAAATAATATTTCATATTTTTGGTTATTTTTTTTCCCATCCAACCACTCATTACTACTTACCAAATACATAAATGCAATGAAACAGTGTAGAATCAATTCTTAAATGCAGATAATATTATGTTAATATTAGACAATTTTTATTTTTTATTTTTAAATTTATTTTATTTCACTTAATTTCGTTTCTGCATATCAATATTGAAAAACTTATTTTACATTTATTGTTGTCGAGGGATGGTACAATTTTAGATTATTTAAACAATAAATCCAATAGATTTAGAGGATAAATGATAAGTTTTACCTAATCATAATCTTGTGGAATCAGTTATTTGAAAATTATTTTTTACTACAGTTATATTTACAGAATCAGCACTTCAAAATATTTTACAATCCCACCCTAAATAGCACATAATTGAAGATTAAATCTTTGGAATTTAACTTCTACTTCTTCTCTTTTGATTGACGAAAGAAACCATTTCACCAACTAACATCTGTAGGACTTCAACGGAGTAGTATTTTTCTTTTTCTTTTTTTTTTTCCTGTACCTTTTCATCCATGTATATATATATGTGTGTGTGTGTGTGTGTATAGGGGCATTCCCATTTCCCAAGCAAAGTGCGTGTTGTGTGTGAGGGAGGTACAAGGTGAAAAAAGCTGAAACAGTGAACTTTCTCACGCACAACGAAATCTGGTGTTTTTCCCCAGCACACATTCGCTTCATAACCCTCAGATCTCTCTCCAAAATTGCATCTTTTGCTATTTGATTTGCTTGCAATCAAGATTTCTGTCTTCCCTGTTGTTCTTGCTTTTTAATTCAACAGTATTGGATTCATATCTTTAGGTAAAAGCAATTACACGCACAAAGAAGTGTGAGTGTGTGTTATATTGATATGACGTGTGAAAAAATATAGGATAATGGGGTCCAAGAGAAAATCAAATTCTGCCAAAAATTCTCGCAAAAAGGGCATGTCGATCTCAGGCAAGTTTTCCTTTTTACTATGGATTTTGAGCATTTAATCTTGATCTGGAAGTTTGTTTGTGAAGATGGGGTTGTGTCTGAAAGGGGAAAGAGCAAAGATTGAGTCTTCTATATTTTTGGATGTTATGATTCTGGATTTCAATTGCATCTTGTGAATATAAGAAAATAAGTTTTAGTTGTTTTGTGGATTTGATAGTGGATAGTGTTTTGGATGCAGAGATTGAAAGGGGGTTGACTAATTGAGTCCTTTTGCTTGTTAAATTAACTATTGTACTTGCTTTGCAAATGTATACAGTGTTTTTTGGGGGGTTTGGCCGTTTCATTTACATGGGCATTGATCTTATTAAGATTTACTTTGGATGTTTGTTTTTTACTTTCTTGGTTTATTGGCTGGGGAGAGGGGTAACTTGGAAGTTGGAACCACACCACAAGCACAGTTATGCATATTCAAAGAAGAGAGAGAGTGTGTGTGTGTGTGTGTGTGTGTGGGTGTGTGTGTGTTCTTGTTGATATGATAAATCTATGCAAGCATAAACAACTAGAGTACTTCTTAAGATAGCCGATTGTTCTGAATATTGTTTTGAAAAATTTGTTCATTGAAATATGAGGAATTTTGAAATGTTTTTTTATTGATCCATGTGGATTTTAACTATAAGGTAATAGCAGATTTGGTCCTTTGGCATATGATTCGATTTCCGAAAGTGACATGCCCTGACAGCAATGTGGAAAGGCAGATTCTTGTTGGTGCCATCTTCCCTTGATTTTGGAAAATTTTCCATTATATGGATGTTAGAGAATTTGTGGCATTTAGATAGGAGCTATCTTCGTGTTGGATGAGCTTATACATTATCTGTTATTCGAATTCTCCCATATCCTTGGTTCTGGATCCAAGATAATTCCTTCTACTCCGCTTGATGTATCTTCTACAAAATGCTAGAATGGCAGCTTTTGTTAAGTTGTCTTTCTATGTTACATGAAGGTAAAAATGAGCACAATCATTATGTTGACATGGTGTAACTGCGGAAGGACTAACCAGTATTACTTGTACACTTAATGCAGTAACGTCCAGTGCTCAATTTTTAGGAAACTAGTCTGGCAATTAATTTCTTAATGCTTAATAGCTGTTGCACCACGTAACCTTTGTGGAAGAGGAAAATGCAGTTATGGTCCCTGGTCATATATTTACACAACCCTGTATGCTAAGAAACATAGGTTTGCTAGATTTGAATTCCATTTGAGCTAACAAGTTGGATGGCCTCATATAGCGTCTCTGTCTTCTTTTCTTGTATGGATGGAGTTAAGAAGAGAAAGGCCTTTTTGTGGAGCTACATTTGCTTAACAAGCAATTCAAGGCTTACTAATTTGTTGGTGGTATAAGGTTACAACTGAAATTTTAAGTTGACATTAAATTTTGCTTCATTTCATAAGTGATTATTGGAGAGGAGCTTGGGTTCCATACAAAAGCAAGAAGGAGTACTATAATATGAACTAACAAATTGGCAACCAACACTGACAATTTTAAGATCATGGGTCTGTCGCTACCGAGAAGATTACTGCATCGTCATGTACATTGGAGTTTCTGCATTTTTGTTTGCTTGAATAATAATTTCGAATTAAAAAATAGCTGGGAAATGGTTGCTTTATCGATCAAAATATCGCATTGTTGCAATGATATGCAGGAGGTCCATTGGTTATAGAAATAACTGGATAGTAATGTCCTGAAATGTACCTGCGTGATTTGTTAAGATGTTCTCACTTCCTAGTTTCAATTCAGGTATCTTATTTTTGTGTTCCTTATAATTGTCAAATTTTTGCTTCTCAGGACTTCGAGTAAAGCACCAACAAGAATTAGAAAATTTGAGTCTGTCCTCACGGCCTTTCAAGACGCTAAAGCTTTTCCTTCTTGCTGTCATAGAATATATTAGAAAATCATCAGCATATCTTTTGTCACATGGTGGTTGCTTTATGCTGCTGAGTACCATTGTTGTGATCGCTGGGATACTACTTGTGACTCTTGATGGTCCTCATGAGAAGGTAACCAAAATAAATTATTTGGTAATCCTAAATTGGCTGAAAGTGGTATAACGTTTGATACGGTTTTAGCATGCAACATTTTTCTTGTGTTACTGGCTTGTTGATTGAGATTGAACAGATATCCAAGCTTTATTTTGGGCAAAGGATGGTTTTCTTATCTCACATTTTCATTTTCTTTTTTAAATTTGCAATTGTAAAAAATGTTCTGGTGCTATTCTGCTCAATGTTTAACACATGTTGTTAATTCCACATGTCTTAATTAGTTAATTTTAAATGCAGCATGTTGAAGAAGCTCTACGTTATCTGCAATTTGGATTATGGTGGGTGGCTCTTGGTGTTGCATCTTCCATTGGACTGGGTAAGGAAAATCTACTTGATAAGTACATTATTCTATTTTCTTGATGTTCTTTCACATCTCTTTGGGAGAAAATCCGTCTAATGTGAAAATCTAAATATATGGTTGTGGCAACAAGCTTCTGGTGTGAAACCATGTGAAAAGTACACATGCTTTCTTATGCAACATCTTCATAGATGATTTTCTGAACCCTTTTTGTTATATGTTTTTTTCCTAGGCTCTGGATTGCACACTTTCGTTCTCTATCTGGGGCCTCATATTGTATTGTTCACTATAAAAGCAACACAATGTGGTCGAGTAGACCTTAAAAGTGCTCTATATGATACAATACAATTAAAAAGAAGTCCATCGTGGCTCGACAAGGATTGTGCTGAATTTGGACCCCCGTCGTTTCCGTCCACACATGGTGTACGTGTTCCCCTTAGCAGCATATTACCTCAGGTCCAGTTAGAGGCAATACTCTGGGGTCTTGGGACTGCACTTGGTGAACTTCCCCCGTATTTCATTTCAAGGGCAGGTATATATTCTTAATGGATATTACTCTTCCTTTCTCTTGCCTTTACTAAGTTATGTGGCCTTTTTTAATATGTGAGGACCTTACATTATACTCCTTTGTACAGCACGCTTGTCAGGTGGTACAGTGGATGCCATGGAAGAATTGGATACTTCTTCGACGAGAGATGATGGAGTTATATCTGCTAGTCTAAATCGAATTAAGTGCTGGTTCCTCTCGCAAGCCCAATATTTGAACTTCTTCACAATTCTAATTCTTGCTTCGGTTAGCTCCTTTCCTTCATATCCTTTAACGATGATTTCTTCTATGGCTTGTCATTTTCGCCTGTTTCTGAGGTCATGCAATCTTATCATCTCCATGGGGATATTTTCTAGGTACCTAACCCTTTATTTGATCTTGCGGGAATAATGTGCGGACAATTTGGAATTCCTTTCTGGGAGTTTTTTCTGGCAACAATGATAGGCAAAGCAATAATCAAGACCCATATCCAGGTTTGTAAGAGGCCTGGAATCTTGGCTTTGGGATTTAGTGTGCGAATATTATGCTCCTTTCATCAGTCTTTTCTAACATTCCTAACTTCCATGAAATATTTTATCATATAACGTGAATAATCTGCAGACATTGTTTATCATTTCTGTCTGCAACAACCAACTTCTTCACTGGATGGAAAATGAACTAATTTGGGTGCTTAGCTTTGTGCCTGGATTTGACTCAATCTTACCCAACCTCATTTCCAAGCTTCATTCCATGCAAGACAAATACTTGGCCACCAAATCTCAAGTTCCCGCAAATATCAAGGTACCTGGATTTCTATCTTTTTTAATCTACTTATGAATTTATCTCTGTGCTTATAGTTTTGTTCTTCATTCTCAGGGGAAGAACCGGCAGTTTTCTGTGGCTTTCATTTGGAATACCATCGTTTGGTTCATGCTCATGAACTTTTTCGTCAAGATTGTGAACGCAGCTGCACAACAGTATCTGAAGAAGCAGCAAGATAAGGAAATTGCTTCCTTGAAAAATAAATCGCCGCCGAAGCAATCTGATGATTCCTCTGATACTTCTTCATCTAGATGAACTTTACTTTTCTTTTTCTTTTTTCATCTTTCGTCCCATTTTATCTTTATATTTGTTCTTCTTCTATGATTAGAACTTAGGAGTCAGAAATGTGGGTGACATTATATGGTTACTGGTGAAGCCCCTTGACAAGCAAATGCAATATTTAAGCCCTCATTTGAAACTTGTATAGAAAGAACACAGTGGGATTGTTAACACCTTTGACATGATATATGGAATTTGAACCATTCTTTGGGCAATGCATGCTGTCATGTTGTTTCTGTATTTTTTTTGTTTAATATATTTATTTATATGACACGCATATATCAAAACTTTGTTAGGATCCGAATTATGGACCCCACAAGAAGACTTGTCTATATAAAATATATATTATGTGCTATTATTTTTTTGGGGTGAGATTGAATATATATTGTAAGTTTTCATTGATAGGTAAGGCGCCGTTTGGTTTTATTTTTATTTTCATTATTTTTAAAATTTAAAAAATTAATTAATGAAAATGAGTTGAAAATGAGATCGTATTTGAATAAATTGTTGGAAAAGTAATAATTTTATTGATTTTAATAGGTTGTAGGTGAGAAAAATATAAATAATCAAATAGAGAGAAAAGATATATAGGTTATTAAGAAAAAATATATGGGTTATTGAAAAATGTGTTTTGAAAATAAAATAAAAATTATGTTTGATGAAAATGTATAAAAGGTGATGTGTTTCATTTTTGAAATAATAGACAATGAAAAAAATGGCTATGGAAATGAAACCAAACGGTAGGCTCCGTTTGGTTTTATTTCTAGTTCCAATTTTCACTTTCATCATTTCTAAAAATTGAAAATTTATTCAATGGAAATGGGTTAAAAATGAATTTGTATTTGGATGAATTGTTGGAAAAATAGTAATTATGTGGGTTTTCATAGGTTATAGGTGGAGAAAAATAGAAATAATTGAATAAAGAGAGAGAAGATATATAGGTTATTGGAAAATGTGTTTTGAAAATGAAAACAAAAATGGGGATTGAGAGCCTATTTGGTTTCATTTTCATTCTCATTATTTTATATTTATGATTTTTAAAATTTTAAAAGATAAGAAGTGAAAATGAGTTGAAAATAAGTTTGTAGGTTATTGAAAAAGCAATGATTATATAAGGTTTAGTACATTGTAGTTGGAAATAGATAGCAATAATAATAATAGAGATATGAGATATATAATTTATTGAAAAAAATATATAAGTTACAGGGAAAATATATTTTAAGAATAAAAAAAAAATATGTTGGGTGAAAATGTGTACGAAACAATATGTTTCAATTTCTAAATAGTAGAAACTGTGAAAAATTAAGTTTGAGGATGAAACCAAATGAGTCTAATTTTTTCCCTTTTTTTTAAATACTATTTGCAAACACTTCCGACTTACATTATTTTTCATTTTTACATCTGTTTGAGAGTTTTTATTTTTTAAAAAAAATATTTTTTTCTACAAACACCCTGTTTGTATACTACATAACTAACTAATATAAATTTTTATATTTATCTTTTAAACATAAATATAAATAAATAAATATATATATATCTTGTGTAATTATGTTCTAACTGTATTATATTCTATTTTTCCAACAATATTCAAATCCACATACACATCATTATCGTCATCATATTGATGTCAAAGCAACAAAGAGGAGAAGCTCATGCATTCCACATTATAAGGTAATAATATTGTCTCCTCATAAAAAGGACAATCACTAGTTTGGTGATAAATTCCACTCCAATATTGATTGCATTAACAAGTAAATTATACTTCATTCATTATTTTGTATTCAAGAAGATGATAAATTTGGGACATAATCAACAAAATTTAATTGATTATGTAAATTGCCAATCATTTCTAATTTAACCTAAGAAAAAAATTCATATTTGTTCATATTTTAGAAGTAAGCTAGTAATATTTAGTGAATCCAAGTTCTTTTCTATAATTTTCTTGAGTTATACATGTACGTATATTTAAAATTTATAATATTTTAAATTTGAATCCATGATAATAATATTACTGATCAATTGACCACTCAAAATTGTCTACTCGACTTTAGCTGAACTTAAGCTAACCTCAATCTCTTAAGCTTTGAAAAATAGCTTAATCAAGATTCGTATTAGGCTTGTTTGTTTTAAGTTAGTCCAATTAGTCCTTATCTTAAGCATTATGTCCGTCGGACCTTATCCATGTACATATCCTAAAATACCCATATGATAGGACCTTATATTTTACCTTACCCTAAAATATCCATATAATGAGACCCTATACCATATTCTACCCTAAATAACTCAAGACTCATTGGGTCTAACTTCTTGAATTTAATTTTTTAATATTTTTTTTTGGTATTAACAAATTCTTCTAGTATACGATAATAAAAAAATATTATTCAAATTTAATTAGGATAGATTTAATTAATTATATATTTTTAATTTTATTATACTGAATTAATAAAGTAAAAAAGATAATATTTTTCCTTTTAAAATCTAAATTGGTAAGTAAGATATCATATATTAGTCTACTTTTTCGTATTGTTGGTTTTATCATATACTAATTAAGCACTATTTTTAAAAAAAATTATTTCTTTTTTAAAAGTATTTATAATTTAAATTTGATCCAATAGTTTCTTTATGTAGATAAAAGATATTATAAGTGTCAAATAGCTCTACTTTCTTTCATATTTTTTTTTATTTTGCTCTCTAATTATATTTTTTATCTTTTTAATTTTATATTTTTTATCGTTATTTTCTTAGATGCCATGGTGGACTCATATTTTATGAGCATATACTATTGATTTTAAATGCAACAATTGACTAAAAGAAATTTAGATAAAAAAATGTGCATGGTGTGAATAGAATAAAATGTTTTATATCAAAATAAGGATCCATAAATTATTGAAAAAAATGTATTATTATATAAAAAAGATAAATAATTTTATTTATATTTATATATTAAAAATTTATCATTAATTTATTTTTAATTTGATATATAAATTTTTAAAGTAATGATTAAATTTGAATGTTAGAATAATAGATAATTATTAAGTATGAATGCATGGATAACATATGGATATAAATCCTACTCCTACCTATTGCATTTAATGGGTTTGGCAGAGTCTGGGTAATGAAATTTTTTTGTAGTCTGAGTAGGGTAAAATCTACTGATTGACAAGCCTAAATAAACGGTAATGGGCTTAAGATGTCCACATGCATATAATTCTCATAAATATTAAACTTTGTTTATCTTTTTATTTTTTATTTTTAATTTAAGGTCCTAACTATCCAAGACCCTTGACAAGATGTTGATAGTGACATGATTAGACAATTATTTTTATGCCCAAATTAATTTTAATTATTTGTACATTATTTGATTGATGAATTAAATTTATAAATTTCGATGTTTTCGCGACAGTTTGAAGCAATGTTTTCTTTATAATTAAAGTGCAGGGTCCCAAGATAGGTAAGATGATTAATTAACAAGTGATTATGTTTAGTGGTTAACTTTGCCCAATTAATTCATAATTTATGTTGCTAACTTTTACCTAAAGTTATGGTTCAAGAATATTTAATTCTATGTGTATTTACTTTGTAAGAGATAGATACAATGTACAAGTCCTCATCCTTATTGGATTGGCTTAGGCTTAAAATCCTTAATTATATGGAAAATGTTACTATGGGATTGAATTTTAAATCCTTCTATGGAAGTAGATGCGCCCTATGAATAATTAAATTAGTATATTTTTACTTTGTAATTTAGACATTTTTCGAACTTTATTATTTCTCGAACAATAGATTATTGGTTTAAATGTACTTTTTGATAAGAATCTTTACTACTTTTGTAATAAAAAGGGGTACACGATTAGAAGTCAGCCTAATAATGTTAGTATTTGTTTTGAATTTTATATTGAGAATGATATTGTTTTTTAATTTAATTTGATTTTTAAATATTTCGAGTTTGAACAAATTTTTATTGGCTCAAGCACAAGCTGGCCTTGATAAGCTTGTATATATTTTGTAAATTCTTAATTAATTTAAATGAAGGTTTAAATTTTATCGAACAAAAAAAAATGTCCTAAGTAATATATAATGTGATGTTGGTCAAAATCTCGTTTCAACAAAAGTCTCTTTTCCTAATAATAGAGTTCGTAAACAATACATTATGGATATGCCAATCTGTACTAATGAATGTTTAAATTACAAAATAAGTTTTAAAAAGAATTTGCTGCAAAATAATGAGATTATATCTCAGTTAGAATTTATAATGATATTTTTCTAAGAAAATCTACCTCTTGAGGCATCTTTTTGAAAACATTTTCTATCAAATTATCTTTAACTTTCACATAGCCTTCACTATCTGAACCACAAGATTTGGCTCCATTTTAAGCTTCTTAGCCTAATTCATTTTGCATGGTATCATTTAAAGATTCACTTCGATTCCGAACTAATGCCATATCTTAATTCAACCAACTTCGTTGAATTACTAATCCAATCATCATACCAAGAATTCATGTCGATCTAAATAGGTTTAGCAGCCCAACTCGCTCAGCTGAAAAATTAGGGACTCAACTCATTGATCCTATATTCAAAGTAAAAACAAACTTTTAACTATTAATTCAAATCAAGTATAGAATAATTTAATTTATTTTTCATGGTTGATTAAATTTTTCTATCGGCAAGATCAACTAGTTGATATAGTGACTGAAGTATCATAAAGTAAAAGATTGAGACACACATGCAACTCACACCAGAACAAAATTCTTCTGATTTGACTGCGGAACACAACATGAAAATTCTGCCCTTTACCGACAGCAATTAATACCAAGAATCCCATCTCCTATTTGGACAAACTTTTTTATCCTAATCCACTGCTGCTACCCCACCCCACCCCACACCCACCATACCCAATCTTTTCTGTTAAAATGAGCTGTGAATCAGGTCCAAACTCCAAACCCTGTTAATGGGCTGTGGGCCCACACACTAAAATCATAGGCCACCTTTTGTAGGGACCATAGCTGATGGTGGGGCGGCGCAGATTGAGTGCAGGCCCTTTTAGATATTAATACCAAAAAATTTTCACACCAAAAAAAAAATTTCTTACCAAAACGTGGGATTTTTGGGACTCTTTACAGATAGCAAAACAGCTTAAAGTGGAAACCCACCTGATCTTCAAGCTGTTATCTTGTTTATGATTTTGCTGTCTGATCTTGTATAAAACATCATGGTCCCACTTTTTCTCTTTTTGTAAAAAATTTCTTGCCCTTGGATTTTCTGATTGGTTTATAGCCATTGCCTCAATTAAGACATCCATCCATCCATCCATCCTAGTATGTGTTTAGATATCAGCTGAAGATGTCTGAGATGCAAGAAATGGAAAGTTTCCCCTTCGGAAAGAATGCACATATAGAGCCCCCAAAAAATAGGTTTGACTCCAATTCTTGATCTATTTTGCTTTGTTTGAAGATGAGAAATGATGAGGGAAATGGAGGAAAATGGAGAAAGATGGGATTTTGATATCTTTTTGGAGAAAATTCTTGTGAATTTATGATTTGCAGAATCAAGTTTCTTGAAGGGCATCTTTTAGTCTGCATTTTTGTTACTAGATTCTTGAGGTTAAATGAGGTAATAGCATTTTCTTTTATTGTACTTTCCTGATGAAGCTTCATAGTCTCAACTACGGTAGGAATTTAAGGAGAATTGTGCTGTGGGCTTTTGCTTTGTTTTTGACTATATTTAGTTGCCCAATGTCAAAAGAAGTGAAGGGTTTGTCTCTAATGAAATTTAATTGTATTATATTAATGGCCCATTTGGTTTTATTTTCATTCTCGTTTTTTATTTCTATTATTTTCAAATTTTGAAAAAATAAAAAGTGAAAATGAGTTTATGTTTGGATAGATCATTCGAAAAGTAATAATTATACTGAGTTTAGTAGGTTGTAGACATGGAGAAATATTGATAATAAAATAAAGAGAATATATATATATAAATTATTAGGTTAAGATATATAAGTTATTACAAAATATATTTTAAAAATAAAAATGATGTCGAGTGAAAATATATAAAAAGTGATGTATTTTAATTTATAAATAATAGAAAATGAGATTTAGAAATGAAATCAAACGATTCGTAAGGACTTGAAATAGTTTATAAATTATTTTTTTGCTTTCTTTCGTTGAGTATCTTTTCAAGACAGAATACTTTGTCAGATGCTTATTGATGTGACAATATTTCCAAACATTTGGACTTGTATATCAACAACAAATTTAATTGATGATCATGCGTAAGTGTTTATAAGAATGACAATCATACGCCTCTTTCCAAATTTCTCGATTAGAGATTGTAATAATACTTAATTGCCCACATTAAAAAGTATTGAAAATTTTAAATAATTTATAAACTATTGGTCACATTGACAATGAATTTAAACACCATTAATCTCCTTTCATCATTTTTCTATTCTTTTCTTCTTAATGCTTGAGGGGAAATTGATTTTTGTACTAGAATTAAGCATTTATTTTGTTTTCCAATGTATAAGTGTTAAGATTGACATTCCCTTAAAGGGATGTTTATTCACTTTATGTTGATATAGTCCAAAGGTTGAAATTGAAA
Source organism: Jacaranda copaia (assembly GCA_014898725.1). Classification (NCBI taxonomy): domain Eukaryota; kingdom Viridiplantae; phylum Streptophyta; class Magnoliopsida; order Lamiales; family Bignoniaceae; genus Jacaranda; species Jacaranda copaia. The sequence continues at coordinate 710,167 of JACGDI010005528.1, forward strand.
CTCATTGATATTATCAATATTTGTCTATTGCTATATTAGTATGTAGTCAAGTATATTAAGATTGAGACTTATCAAAAGATATTTCTCTATTTTTATAATGGGATAGTTCAATTGTTAAAATTGAGATTAGCCAAAAGTATTGATTGTTATCCGCCTTTATATTAGTATAGTCCAAATACTAAGGTTATTGATTAAGATTAACGCTTACTAGAAGTATCAATACTTGTCTACTATTGTTTGAGTATAGTCCAAGTATTAAGATTAAGACATGTTAAAAGTGCTGATGTTTATTTACTTTTATATTAATGCAGATCAAGTATTAACATTGAGATTCGTCGAAAGTGTTGATGTTCACACACTTTTATATTAGTATATATTATTAATTATTAGTGAACGATTATTGATTAATAATTAATCAACTTATCACTTTTTTGCTTGTTCATAGCCATCTAAAGTGAAAGTATTATACATTTAATTAGTCAAAAAGACATGTTATATTATTCAAACATATGAGAATAATAAAATTAATTTTCTATATTTTTTATTAGACATTTATCTTTATTACATATGATATATTTTCCATACATAAAATTCTAATATAGCAAGACACAAACATCATTAAATTCCAACTTTTCACACAAAAGAATGGTAAAGTTTGGTTATGTTTTTTAATATGTCTTTGGGAGAATGAACGTCGAAAGTGAGATTGGAGAATTTGAAACTTATATTGGGGAATGTAATGAATTTTTGGTTATGTTTTGGAGAATAGTAAAAAATTTATTTTAAATAATTTTGGTATGTTTATTTGTGTTTTGGGGGGAGAACTTTTTTTATTATAGCAGTCAAATTAATGATTTTTTATTGAATTTTTTTGAGTAAAATGGAATTGAGTAATTTTTTTATTATAAAACTAATAACAATATATATAATATATATGAATGTATATATTAGAAAATGGAGAAGTTTTGGATACAATGAAGGACGTATGAGGGTATTTTAGAAAAAACCTATTTAATATTTTAGAGGTAAAATAAGTATATGTTTGATTATGTTTTTTCAAACTAAAATTGTTGTAGGGAAACATAACGAAATACTCCTAATATTATTTTATTACCACTTTTTCTTAAAAAATATCATAAACAATTGCCAATATTTAAACCATTCAAACCAATTGATCCACTCATTATTGGCACGTGCAGCTGCAAAGTCGGTGTTTTTGGCCTTTTTCTTGAAAACACAAA
>JACGDI010005528.1:713876-732178 GCA_014898725.1 Jacaranda copaia
TTTAAATAATATTTATAAGTAATATTCAAGCGATGTCCTTTTTATATGTATTCTGGATTATTAAATAATATAATTTATTTTGTAATTTAGTAATTTAGAAAGTATTAATCGGTCAAATATTTTGGCTAGAGGGTGAATTTGGATATAATTAGAAAATCATAATCTAATAGCATTAGTTTAATCACGAACTTACCATAACCAATAATTATAATCTAATGACACATATATTATAATATTAATTACGATAAAATTAAATAATATGGCAATGGCAATTAGCTTTTGATTGACCATCTAACCAAAAATCTTGCCAATTAATATTTTGTGTTAATCACTGGGTTATGAGTGGATTAGATTGCTTTCATTAATAATAATTTAAATATAATTAATTATCAAATTATAATAAATTATGCTAAATATTACAAAGAGACATAATCCTTGTATTAATTGTTCAAATATCTAATATATATGTAATTAAATACCAGAATTTGAACAGCAATGAATTATGCCACATAGAAAAAATAACTAACATTATTAGTTTTTTTGCGGGGGTTGGGTTGGGGTGGGGGCAGTGGTAAAAGAGAATAATAATAAAAAAAAAAAAACTTTCCATTTTCATTTTGTTTATTTTTTTAATAATAGATTCTTTTTAAATGCAAAGTAGTGAGCTTTTGACTTGGGAGCATGTAAGAACATAACTCCTGTGGGTCCCATTCCACGTCACCACCGCACCGTGACAATGAGGCGGGAAAATAAAATAAAAAAAAAATCTCGGAAAAAAAAAAACTAAATGTGGGCCGCAGGAGCTTCTCGATAGCTCCGTGACCGTGACTCCAGCTTATTTCCTATCCTCACTTCTCCGCCGTCGGATCAGAAGAAATACCCACGGTTCAGATGGATCCCATTTCTCCACGGCCCCCCACCAAACCTGTCTGCCTACGGCTGCCAGCTTGGACTTTTTTAATTCCATAGCGCCACGTCACTAATCATCGAACGGCTCAGATTACTCCCAAAAATCCGCCAACCAAATATGAGCCGTTCAAAGTTGGCCCCACGTGTCTCTTCAGAAAAAGTCACTACTAGCTGCTACTAAATACCCGCTAGGTCCCTAGTCCCCCCCACTAATCACGAAGGCCATAATTATCGCAAATCGAAATATTTTATTATTAAATAATAAATTAATAAAAGTTTTTTTTTTAGGTGATGGTTTGATAAATACAAATATTTGACAAATAAAAAAAAAAGAAATTGACCAGGGGCAGGATTGATATTTTATGCTGTCAGCCAGATTCCTTGTAATTGACATGCTGCTTTTTATCAAGGTCACCGTTGCAACCGGTCACCACAAGACATTTTCATTGCAGGTTTTAAGGCCTTGTTTGTTTGGTGGAGAAGGCCAAGACTAATGAAAAAGGTTTGATCCCTTTATCTTGGTTGATAAAGTTCTATCTTTTACTAAGGCTGGTTTGGTTTTATTTTCATTTTCAATTTTTATTTTCATTATTTTCAAAATATTAAAAAATAATTTATATTTAGATAGATTATTGAAAAAATAATAATTATATTAGTTTTAGTAGGTTGTAGATAGAGATAGATGAAGATAATGGAATAGAAAGAGAAAATCTATAAATTATTGGGAGGAGATATATATGTTATTGAAAAATATGTTTTGAAAATAAAAATAAATATTATTTTGAAAGAAAATATATAAACAGTAATATGTTTTATTTTTGAAAAATAAAAAATGAAAAAATGAAACTAAACGAACCCTAAATCAATTTGATTTTCCTACAAAAGGTATTATGTAATGTCATAATAATAAATATTGTTTTATTCACAAATTTTACATAATCATATATTCAATGAGAATAAATTAAACTAACCAATGTTGATTATCTCTCTGTTACTTTAATAACTTAATAACATGTTAAATTTAACGCTGCTATTAATCTAATCATTTCATATATATTAATAATATATAATATTCTTTGCCGTCATTTGATGGGGCAGTAGACATGATTTTCATGTAATTTTTTTTAATACCATTAAAAGCTTTGAACATTATTTTTTTAATAATTTTACAAGAATTTAAATGGGTTGTTCCACTTATCTATTCATACAATTTCTTTTTAATTTATTCTTTTATTTTCTCTATACTTACAAACTCAAAATTCATTAGAGGTGTTCAAAGTCAAACTAACCCAAACAAAATCGATTAAATTGGCCGAAAAATTTGAAAATGGGTAAAAAAACCAATTAAATTAATTTTTTTGGTTTAAAATTTGAAAAACCTCTTATTTTTATTTTTTTGACAAAAAATATCTTAAGTTTTTTATATATTTTTCTTCCATCCAAATCCAACTAATGGCCCAACCAAATGGAAAGGAAAAAATGAAAAATCAAATCAAATTAAATCCAATTTTGTTCGACTCAGTTCTTCATATTAAATCAAATTGAATGATTGATTTTATATTAAAATCGATTGATTTGGTTTAATTAATTTTTTTTAAATTAAATCAAATTAAACAATAAACACCCCTAAATCCATGTCCAAATATTTTTGCACATTAATGTAAGCCCAACGTAGACATAACGTGCGTCGCAATGGGCAATTTGAAAAGTGCATTGTGTTGAATATGCACCCACAATTAAATCGTAATATGCTTTAATTATGGGAATAAATAGAGTACAAGGCATTATAATTTTCAACCTGGTGGCCCACCATTTTTGGGAACTTTTTCTCCATTTTGAAGTCACAAACATGGAAGCTTGAGTAGGAAGGAAAAACTGACACGTGACGGTGAACTCTGATTTTCAATGTATAATGATTTTTTATCTTACGGCCAAGAACACTGCCATGTTGGCAATTAAACTTTCCAACCGTTGGATGAGTTGGGGAATGGAGGGCTGAGATTGATTTAGGTGACAAAGCAAGTGCATCTGAGGTTTCCACGAGGGCTTTTGTAGAATGTGAATTGCCTCAACAGATGATGAGGTTGAGGTAAAGGGTTCACTCAGAGATAAAGAGAGAGAGAGAGAGAGAGCAAAGGCAAACAACAGCTAGAGAAAGCTGAAAGAGAAAGATATAGTGGGAGAGAAAGAAAGGGAGAGGGGATTTGCCAAGAACCAAGAAACCATCACAGCAAAAAAGGATCTTTAAATAGATTGTTGTTTTTATACACTGGAGTTTTGGAGAATCTTGATTTTTTTTAGCTTGTATCATTTCATTTTTTTGTGAATTATTCATTAGATGACCTCTGATGACCTGTAAGATTGGATATCTGAATCTGTTTCGAGTCAGAAATGGAAAGAAATAGAGAAGCCAGGAGAGCTAGTATTGTGGGCTCTAATGGCTTCAACAGAAGAAGACACAGGACAAACAGTCTCAGAGACTCCCCAGGTGGATAAAGATTTTAATTTTACACAGATCTGATTTTTGTTTTGTTGAATCTTTTTTGGTGGGTTCTTGTTAAAGATTTGAGGTTTTTGTTTATTCGTTTTGCAGATGAAGATGGGGGAGTGGAGTTGCAGGAATCTGTAAGGTTAAGGGACAGAGTGAAGAAAGATCGAGATCGAGAGAGGGAGAGAGATAGAGAAAGAGAAAGGGACAGAGATAGGGAAAGGGAAAGGGAGAGAGAAAGGGATTTGAGAGAAAGGTTCAGCAGGAGTAAGAGGAGAAGAGCTGAGAGATTAATGGGCAATAGAGAGGATATTGGAGGAGATGAAACTTCAGAAGAGAGTGTGAACGATGACGAGGACGATGAAGACGAGGAGAACACCGCCACCGCCGCCGGCGGCAGATTGTTGCCGCCGGCGGTGGGTTCCATTTCCAACCACCACCACCATCACAGCAACCTCAGCAACCACCACCACAGCCACAGCGGTGGTCTTAGTCAACAGCATAATGGTAATGGTACTAATAATCTTATTGGCGGTAATCACCATCTTCAACATAGGAAAAGCTTCCCTCCTGGTTCTTCTTCTTCCTCTTCCAAGGTTTTCAAAGCAGCCACTGTTTGGAAACCCGGCGATGAAATCATCAGTGTTTCTGTTCCAAGAAAAGCTCGCTCTGGTAAAAAGAAAAATCCACCAAAAGAAAAAAAAAAGATTAAATCCCTTTTCTTGATTAGTTTTGGTCAAAGATTAGATTTTTATGACTTTTTTCCTTGGCTTTCTTATTTTTTCAGCAAGCACCAAGAGGTCTCATGATTGGATTTCAAGCAGTAGTAATAACAACAGCGGCGGCGGAGCTGCTGGAGGAGACCAAATACTCCGGCAAGCTTCGAGTTCTCCGGCGAGACAAGGCTTCGTTTCAACGTCAACGCCCTCTCCGGCGGCTCCAATGTCTCCCTCTTCTTCCAATGCTTCGTTTAGAAAGAAACTTGTTAGTCTTCATGACCCTTCAATTTCTGGAAAGATTCTCAGTTTTGTTGATGTTTATTGACTTTGGTTGTGTAATGTTGCAGAAGCCCAGTGGAAATAATAGCGGGCCGAAGCTAAAGCCACCAAAAGCATCGTCAAAGCAGAGTTCTTCAAATCCTGAGGAGCTAGAGATTGAAATTGCTGAGGTTTTATATGGGTTGAGTCATCAAACACAAGGCCCTTCTTCGAAAAAAGAGGATTCAAGGGAAGTTAACAGATCGAACAGCGAAACAAAATCGCGTGTTTCATCGCCGATCTCAAATTCTACTTCTGCAAATAATCAGATTTCGGGACCTAATTCTAGCCCCCTTCAAGCTGTTGGTAAGTATTGCGTGTTAGATGGAATTTTTAGTCCTATCTCCAGATGAAGTTTGTGAGATAAATCAGGGTTTCCCTCTTTTTGCAGTCCCGAAGAGAAAGAGGCCGAAGCAATTGGTGGAGAATTCGAGCTATGCTGCTCGGAGCAGTCCCATTTCTGCCAAACCTGATATGGATCAGACGCCGAAGAGTGAGATTTCATCTCCCAATTTGGAGAAAATCTCAGGATTCACAGCTGAAAATGGGTTTGAAATGGGAGGCAATTCTGCCGATTCACAAGGGCAGCAGCCTCAGCCGGCTGAGCCGACAGCACCAGAATCCGTGAAGATGGATTCAGAGCTGAAGTCCGTGGCGGAAGAATTAAGAGAAAGCAAAAATTTAGTTGCAAAGGAAGATGTGAGCTCACCTAATAAGGAGAAAGAATCTCCTGCGGTGATGATTGAGGAGAGCATGTGCACCGATCCTACTACTTTGATAGCGACAGCTTCAGCTGCTGCTACAATGATTAAAGTGTGAGTATACACAGATTTGATTTTTGGGGATTGAAAGATTTCATTTTTATTTGGAATTTTCTTGTGGGGTTGGTAATTGGGCTAATCTTGGTATTATGCAATTCTTGAATTCAGGAACTCTGTAGTATCTGAAGTAGAAACTCAGAGAGAACAGAAGTTCGAAATAGATCTGATGGTGAGTATAAGGATGTCCTGAGTCCTTTTCTTGTTTGTTTTAGCTTATGATTTTCTTGTTAGAAGTTTTGTTGTTGGAATGGAATTTCTTCATCTAATTATTCGGACCCACCCCATTTCAGGCTCCGCCACCGCAAGTAAGATCATCTCCAGTAAGGGAAACCAAGAAGGACGAGAGGCCAGTTCTATCTATTGTTGATGCGGTATGGAGATGTCTGAATCATCAGAATCTTTAAATGCTGGCCTTTTGCCTTCAATATTTTGATATTTTTACTGCTGAGTTGTGCAGGAGTTGAAACCGTTGGCGTCGACAGATAAAGAAGATGAGATGGGGCAGGGTGAGAAAGGGCAGTCAACAAATGTGGCAGCAGCTGAAGAAAGAAAAAGTAAAGGGACAGGTGAAGAAGCTGAACCAAAGAAGGATATTGAGAATAAGGGGAGGGGTAATGATGTGCAGTTTGATTTGGAAAAGCCTGAAATAAATGGGAATGGTGGAGTTAATGCAACTGGGAACAAATTGCAACAGCAGACTCAAAAGCAACAGCAGCAGGAAATGCCACTTAAGGCAAACAGAGAAGAGCCACTCACTGATAAATCTGGTAGGTTCATTGTGGCCATTTATTTTCTTAGTGGTAAACATATTCTAATTGAATAATAGTTGCTTTTGCTTTATGTTTTGTGGATCTTGAAAATTTTGAGTGATTCTTCATTTTGGTATTTTTTAGGTCTATCTAAAAGCTCCTTGCCTTTGCCTGTGCCTGTAGCTAGTTGGCCCGGTGGGCTTCCTCCCATGGGGTACGGAGCTGGTTGCTTATTGTGTTTCAAAATGCTCATTTAATGAAATTTAAGTATTAGATCTGTTGTTAAGTTCTGGTTCTTGGAGATATAACTCGGTTATCATCAGCAGATACATGGCACCTTTGCAAGGAGTTGTTTCAATGGATGGAAGCACAGTTACACCAGCTCCTATCCAGGTATTCTTTTTCTTCTTCTTTTAGCCTCTTTCTATGAATCTGTTATGCATCTCCTTCATCTCTTGCCCTGATTGTGCAAATGTGAGTCTGTGCAGCCGCTATTTTCTCAACCCCGGCTGAAACGGTGTGCCACACATTGCTACATTGCTAGGAATATACACTGCCTTCAGCAAATCATGAAGATGAACCCCTTCTGGCAAGCGGCTCCCAGTTCTGCATCTTTATTCGGTTCAAAACCTTGCAATCTTAATATCATGCCTGCCAATGTGCACGGCAATGTGGCTGGCAGAGGTTTTAATAATGCACAGGATAAGGGTCACAGCCTTGCTAGCAGTCCCAATCATGGTGGGAAGGACAAAGGTTCTCAACCTTCTAGTACTTCAGAATCTGCTCAGAGAAAGCAGCAAATTCTAATCCAGCAAACATTGCCCCCGGTAGCACCTAGTAATTTACTGGTATGTTTCTTTCTCCATAGTTTCACTTTAATTCCATCTTGAGTTCTTTTGCCACTTTCTTTTGTGGTGGAAATTGGTGAATGTTTATTTGTCTTCTATGTTCCACAGGGGCCTGCTTTTATATTGCCATTGGGCCAGCAACAAGCTGCCGTGGCAGCTGCCTCTGCCCGGTCTAGTTCCATGAAACCGCCTTCAACCACAGCCGGTACGGCTTCGTCGGACCCCTCCAGTTCTGCTGGTGCGAGCGCCTCTGCTGTGGCTGCCGGAGCAGCTACTGCAGTGAGCTTCAACTACCCAAGCATGGCTGGCCATGAAACCCAGTACTTGGCAATCTTACAGAATAATGCTTACCCTTTTCCTATACCAGCTGTAGGGGCACCACCAAATTTCAGGGGAGCCCCGGGTCAGGCGGTGCCTTTGTTCAATGGTTCCTTCTATCCTTCACAGATGATTCATCCATCACAACTTCAGCACCAGCAAACACAGTCCAGTATGTCGTCGCAATTGCAGCCAGCTCACAAAAATGCAAGTGTATCAAGCAGTTCCTCGTCGTCCCAAAAGCATTTGTTGAGCCAGCAGCGGAGGCCCCAAAGCAGCGGAGTCAATGGTGGGGCTGGAAGTGCAGGCTTGCAAAACTTTCCCAGCCAAAAATCTCAGTCATCTCAGCAATTACAGCACTCACATAATCAGCACCTGCAACCATCACGACCGAGGCACCTTGAGAGTGAACTGGGCAGCGAGGATAGCCCCCCAACATCTGATAGCATGGGGTCTCGTGCATCGGTGAATATTTATGGCCAGAATTTTGCAATGCCCATCCACCCACAAAATTTTGCCTTGATGACTCCACCACCTGCTTTGGCTGGTGTTGCTGCGGTTAGTGGGAGTGGTAATCAAAGCGACAAGAAGCCCCAACAGCTGCAGCAGTCCCTCCCGCCTCATAACTTTGCAATGTCATTTGGTCCCATCAGTGGTACTAATACTGGTCCTGGTATTGATATAACATCAATGACTCAAAATCATGCTATCTTTCAGAGTTTTCCAGAGGCCGCTAGACAGAATATCCAGATAATGGCAGCAGCTGCTGCTGCTCAAGTTGCACAGAAGAAAAATTTCAGAATGTTGGATGATGATAAATCTGGAGGCGTTGATTCCTCTGTTACTGATGATGAAAGAAAAAGTTTGGTTGCAAAAGCTCAGGGTGGTGTTGGACAATCTATTACATTTACAAGATCAAACTTGGGCAATGCATCTATTTCTTCTATTCAGGCCAACAGTGTAACTGAGAGTTCAGGTCGATCTGTAATCGCATCTGGTGCTGCCCGGAGCTCTCAACCTGTTGCAACCAATGCTGTGGGTGCTATCAATACCTCAAATGTTCATATTCAAGGTCAACTTCAGCAGCAGCAGATGTTACAGCTTAAGCCACAGCAGCAGCAACTGGCAGCAACTGCAGTTAATCGGAGCAAGGGGCCAGTGACTGGTAATGGGAGCATATTCTCTGAGCACTTGAATTCATCTTCTACCATGTCTGCCAAATTTCCGAATGCACTCCCAGGTTTCCCACAAAACCTTGTCCAGAGCAACAGCAGCAGCCCAGTGCATTCTCCTCAGTGGAAGAGTTCTACTAGAACACCAACTTCCCAAGCCTCATCATCTCTGGCCTCATCAACTGCAACAACTCTCAAAAACCTTCCCCAGCAGCATTCTCGTGCCCCAACAAAAATGCACGCTCAAATATCCTTTGGAGGAAATCAGAAACCATCAACAACTTCACAAGGGCAAGCACCTCCTAGTAGTAACCAGGCTCCATCACCTCCTATGATGGTTGGCTCTCCCTCCACCTCCTCCATCTCTAAAGGGGCCAGTGGGAGCCCTCGAACAACTACATCTGCTTCTACAAACACTAAGACGGGCCAAGGTCCATCCTTGTCTACTCAGCAGCCCCAAAACTCACTGTCAGTCCCTGGCCAGAAGGCTCCATCAATTCTGGGAAACCCTCATGTAGCTTCTTCTTCCAGCAGTGGAGCAAAACCTCCAATGCAACAGCAGTCCCAGCCGCCACCGCAGCAGCTACCCAAGACCATGCAGCAAGCACAATTCTTCTTCTCAAATCCATATTCCCAAGCCCATTCTCCTCATTCTACCAGTATGAATACCAGCACGTCTGGCCCCGGTGGATTTTATATGCAGCGAAGATGGCCAGATCAAATCCAACAGCATGTCCAGCAGCCACCGGCTGTTTCATCAACATCTTCGACTGGGGTGTTGTCGTTATGTCCTACTGTCACGCTGGCTAGTACGAGCACAAATGATCCAGCCAAGGCAATTGCTGCAGCTACTAGTAATGTGAAAGGTGGTGGATTACCTTCACAGGGCATTATCCATGCTGCTCAGTTTGCTGCGCAATCGGCTGGAACCCTCTTGCCTGCTAGCTTCTCTTATGTCCATCCTGTTCCGGCTGCTGTTCAGGTGAAACCTGTGGAGCAGAAACAACCTGCTGGTTAGTATTTAAGGGCCTGTTTTATTTTGTGCATTTTATGTTGCAACCCCATTTTAGGATAGAAGTTGTGAGGGTCAGAATAGATGGGGATTGTGAATTTATGAAGCCAATTACGATTTCTTGACCAGGAAATGACAATTTACATCCATGGCAGCCTGAGAAGAAATGAAAGATTATGCTATCAATATCTGAGTCAAGACGAGGGAATTATCTGATGACACACCCCTCCTGTGTTGAATGAGCAGCCCACAATTTTGGAAGAAGCACAATGTGGGGTGAAGGAAAACTACTGCTGCATGAAGTTGGCTTGAAAAACTCAATCGAATGCGTATCTTTATACACTCTTGGCAATAATTTGACAGAATTCATCGGTAAAGTTGCTAATGGGGCTGATGTATCATTCTGCTAAAGAGAGCAGCTTGAAAGAGAAAGTTAATCAGTGTTCTATCAAGTGACAAGAGAAAGTTAGAACTTAGAAGACAGCTGAGGGAGCAAATATTTTGACAAGATATTCCCTTTCTGTTTTTTGGTTAGTTAGTGGAGGTTCTTTCATCATTTATATCTTCGTTTTTGCTGGGAAATTCATCTTCCTGAAAGATCACTAAAAACAGTACCTTTTGGACATATATGTATGTAGTGGTGGAGGGTGTTATGTATATGTCTGGCACATATAAGATTAGCCCCCTAAAAAGATATTTTTTTATTTTTATCTCTGATCTTGCTTTCGTTGGATGCTATGAGGATTATTGTTCTGTAATCTTTTTGGTTGTCTGAATCCTGGAGAGCTGGCCCCAAATGTTAGATGAAATAGTAGCAAGTGGTGTTTATATTATTGGTCCAACTGTTGTGGTGGTGATGCTCTTTTTTGTTGGAACGGATGTGCTTGGAATGTGATGGTGGGCTACCTTCTTTTCTTTGTTTATTTCACATGTGTGAACTTATCTGCAGTGGTAGAAAAGAGGAAGATGCATAGCAGCAGCTTTTTGGGGTTCAAAAAAATAAATTAAGTGAAGATGATGTGATAGATATATGAATTAGATAATTGCAGTACCGTTAAAATGAACTACGGTGTTTGGGGTTCAAATTACATTTCTTCTTACCTATAACCAGTTGTACTTTCTTTTTGAAGTAGAAAATTTCGACCATATTATAATATTAGATGTTGGATGAGGTTGGATATTAGTGGTAATAATATTGTTCTATAAAAATTATTGTAACTTCATAATGAAAATAATAGTAGTTTTCACACACACACTCACACTCACTCACTATACACATATCCATGTATATAATATGTCTCTATCTATAATTTTTGGGTGATTGTGCTTTGTGCTGTGTGTGAGAGGGATGGGGTGGGGGGCGTGGGGGAGTGCTGGTGTGAATGGCTGAGAAAAGGATAGAAAAGCCATTACAATATTTGGAACTTTGATGTGCGTGAGTAAATGCAGTGGGCCATTCTTTTGATTTGTCTCTTGGGGCCATTCCGAATAGCATAGCACCACAACACAATAATAATAATAATTTGTGCACTCTACTTCAATAAATTTGGTTGAAAAGAGCATTTCCTTTTATTGTCGTTATCCTACACGTGGCCCTTGCCCACTCAGCCGATATCAACTTAAGGTTTTATTACTATCTTTTTCTACATCTTTATTTAGTATATTATATGATAATCATAAAATAAAAATAATTATTTTAAACTACATTTCCAAGATCCCTCCTTGACTCGGCAAATGGGCCCTACAATAATTCAATTTAAAAAAATTTAAATTGAAACCTTTTGAAAATATGTCAAGAAATTTATATTACTTCATCCACTTAAATATATATTTAAATAAATTATAAATTATACATAATAATATAGTTTTTAAGTTTACGACGTCTTCACGTCTCTATTTAACGAGTCACCTAATTCAAACAAATAACATAAAATTTTTAAATTTTATATAAAAATAATATTATTTAAAATAAAAAATAAAATAATATTTATCTTAATGTATAATATAATTATAAAATAAATATAATTTGATCTAATAATGAAATTGCTCGTTTCTCTCAAAATATTTAATTTATATTATATCATCCACTTAAATATATATTTAAATAAATTATAAATTATCAAATTATACATAATAATATAGTTTTTAAGTTTATGACGTCTTCACGTCTCTATTTAATGAGTCATCTAATTCAAACAAATAACATAAAATTTTTAAATATTATTTAAAGTTAATTTAAAATAAATATAATTTGATCTAATAATGAAATTTGCTCGTTTCTCTCAAATTATTCTCTCCAAATCATTTGAAATCAATTGAGAGAACCCTCTGAGGCTATTTAAATATTTTTTAATGCTAATTTTAAATGGACACTAATTAAATTTAAATGTGGGCATCCACGTGTGCTTGGATTTGAAAACTACCGTGTCCACAGCCCTATACCATTCAGACCACGTCGGACCTATGGGGCCCACATCAAACTGTTGGGCCCGCTTTTTGTCGCTTCTGAATTTTTGTCATTTCCAAAAACTTCTGGTGCTGGCCACGTGTTCCACAAGTACATTACGTCATCCTGTCCGACGTGGCAGTCTATTTTTAACTTAATTACAGTTAGTTAATAGAGTAATATAATATGATGATGTGGGTGTCACGCTTTATTTATATATACATACATTTGTTTTCGATTATTTAATAACATTCATTATCTAACTTATCAAAAAAAAAAAAAAAAGAATCACTATATAAAATAATTTTCTTTTCTTTTAAATTAATTTAGACTAATAATGAGATATAATTAATACAAAATGGCTCGTCATAATTTAGATTATATAAAAATTTTTTTACCTGATTGTCGAAAAAATTATCAAATTATTCGAACACAAATTACTATTCAACACTCAAAAGAATTCAAATTAATAAGTAAATAGACAAACTTATAAAAAGTATTGCTTGTTTTCCTAATTTTGTTTATATTATGTTAGGATTGAGTAATTGATTGATTGATTAATTAATTATATTCTTCTTTTTCTTTTCTATACCTACAAGTTGTAAAGTTTAATATTTAAAAACTCCATGACCAAACTTTAGATTTGAGTAACATGTTAGTTGTATAATTTTCTTATTTTATTTTTCTTTGTGATCTTATCTATGAAATCACTTCTTATTTTATGGCACTAGGACCTAAGATTGGACCCATCTAGGTCATATGGGAAATCCCATAAAATTGATATTTTATCACAATTAAATAATAATGCAACTTTCACACAAATCAATTCTTGAATGTATGTATATGGTTTATTTTATAATAAAAATTACACCCTTTTGACCAATCTACCTAATTATAAAATTGGATTAAAATATACTCTATTTTTGATAGTGGAACAAGACAATCTGGCTTGGCATATGCTATAAAAAATAATTGGGGATAGGAACATTATTATTTTGTATTAAATCATTAGATCCCAAGGTTGTGTTGTGGGTTTGGGGAATTTTTAATGTTGCCACAAGATGGACACAAATTTTGGCCACATGGGTCTCAAAAGTGGTCATTATTTTTAGATGATTTTATACTGAGAAGTCGTGGTCATAATTAAAATCGTAATATATAAATAAGTATGATTGTCTGTACACATTTAATTATAATTATTTTAAAATTCTTTAAAAATTAAATATGACAGTTGCTTCCCATAGATCGTGTACTCTAATTTAGAATCATTAACAATAATTAATGATTTTTTTTATGTTTTAATACAATGATTATTCAATTGATGGCTATATTAAAAAATTGTACTATAGTTTGCTTGTGCAATGGTTGGTTGGTTGTACCTTGAGCCCATATGCAGTGCCATTTTGAATAAATGTACATCCACTTTTTAGGTTGTAATAAATAATGTGTAACAAAGTACCTTCATTTTGACAAGAAAATATTGGGTTTTTTATATGATTTTTTTTTCTTCCTATGTAGGTCTTAGAGTTGATTAGGAAACATATGAAGTGTTTGCAATGGTTGAAAATTTCAATTTTTGCATTTTTTTTAATGTAGTTGTTTAAGAAAAATTTACATAGAATAGAAGTAGAAATTAATCTTCACAGTATTTTCTCAGCATTTGATTTTTTATTAGATATTTATAAATTAAATTGTAATTCGCTATTTTTTCACATAAGTTCAATGGCAAGTTAATTTTTACCGAATATTCTCATTGAATTTCTCTTTACTTCTTTTTCAATTAATTTCAAAATGTTTTCTACTTTAACTATTAATTATTTTCCCATAATTTTCAAAATTAATTATTTTTTAGAATAATACAAGTCAGCCCTGTTTATTGCATTCCCTTTTACTTTTCTTAAACCATAATATTTTCTTTTTCTTTTTTGCCCCTCTCTCCACTTTTTGTTTTTTTAATTGCATTTATTCCTTTGTGGACCGTACAAGAGGAAGCCTATAGCAACTAATATTTTCAGGGAGTTGATTGTTGTAGATAGCATATTTTAAGGTGGGAAAATGATTTAACTTTTAATTTTTGAATAAAAGTGGCAAGGCATCTCTTATGCACTTGCAAGTTAAAGCTTATTATATTTATATATGTCTTGTCATTAGATTCAACATTTTTTTTGTATGCAAAATTATATTTTTCAAAATAAAGATAGGAGAATATACTGCAATATTTTTCTCATTAAAATTCAACATTATTTTTTATAGTGCAAAATAATTTATCCATTCATTCAAATATTCTAATATAGTGTCACTTTTGACCTTTTCTTGATTATTAATATGTAAGGACTAATTGTTTTTTGGAATATATAATTACAAATTTCAAGTTTGAAAACCTCATGTTTGGGCCAACTTATTATTAAGATTTGGACAAAGGAGCCATCTAGACAAGCTATAATGATAATTTAATTTAATCCACTTTGAACAAGCACACCATTTGCAAGAATATTTATTTAAAAAGGGATGTTTTGAGATTTATTTTTCTTATCACTTAATAATCTATGCTAACAAAAATAAGAATTCCAAATAAGAGTGATCTTATATACGAATTTATTATTTATTTATTTATTTTTGATAAGAAGTGATCTTATGTATTGGATAATAACCCTATATATGCATATCATTATTCTTTGAAATTTTTTTGTAGTTTTAAATTTCTGCCGTTTATATTTTGTAAGTTTAAACATTGTGTCAATATGCTTGAGCTTTTATATCTACTCTCAAATATAATTATAAATTTATAATCAAATTAATATCTTTGGAATGATGTGATGGTATTATCCCACTCTCCTTTATGTTGGTCATTAAAATCGTGTAAGATATCTTTTGCAACATTTATATTAGATGAATTGCTCTTTTCTCTGTAAATATTAGAGAATGTGGTCACATGTTGAGGCTGAAATTATGCATTTTTTTTTAAAACGTATTGCAAAAAAGGTATCAAAAATCGATCTATATGAAAAATTAAGATGCTTTATGATGCGGATAAGGCTTAATTTTTTCTTAAATTTTTTTATTTGGATAAGAGGATTGTTGGATTAACACTTGAAGAGATAAGGATGACTATATTTTTGGGAGCGCAAATATGAAGACATGGGATATTAGAGGTTAATACCATGCATACTTATGTAGAGTGTGATAGGGAATGGCCTAATAGGCCCAACCTAGTGCGAAGTGAAGCGGTCCAATTGCCTATCAAACCCATTTCACGTTACAAGTCCAACCCTGCGGTCGACCTATTTCGACCCCTCATACCCTTTCAAGCCAATGCTCTTGGTAGCATTGGCATCTTTCAACCAGGATACTTGTTGAACACAATTGGTCGATCGTCCTAGTGAAGAAGCATGGAATTGTCGATTGTTGACCACAACCTAGAGCCATCTCATAATCTTGAATGCATGTCGACCAGGCAAGTTGAGTTCTCGAAGGATTCATTCTCTACTGTATTAAATACTCTAACAGGCAGCATACCTCCACATTAATGGTGTATGCCACCCTGGTATCACCTACCCTGCCATGCTAGACATGAGACACACCACCCAGTACTATTTAGTCCTGAGAAGTTGGAGATGAAGCCATTTGAAATAGTACGAAAATGGGAGAAGACCCAAAAGTCCCCATGCAAATGCAAGAGCCCTTTCCACATGTTAAGGGTATCTTAGATATATCAACCATCCAAAGAAGGCTATAAATACCCTCTTGCCAACCTCCCATAAAGGATGCTATTTCATATCAAAAGCCCTTATTATGCTGCTTGGTTATCCAGTCAATTCCTTATTAACTTGAACATTTGAGTGCCTTAGCTGAGGACAGTTCGGCTAGCTTGATGTTTGCTATTGATTGCAGGATTCAACCTCGATATAATTGGAGATCACCAAATCGATCACTCTCAGGTCAATTTATCTGGATTCTTACTATTCGATTATTAACAAATTAAAACCTCATAAGAGTTTTTGAAATCATAAATCATACAAGTTACAAAAATATTATATCTAGTAAACCAGTATTGGAATGGTGTAAATAATTCTACTACTCAAGACTAATACATAAACAACAGTAAATTTAGGAACAGAGAATTCTTAAAGCAATGTACAACAAGTCTACTTGCAATGTTGAATGCAATAACCAAAACTTGTAAGCCAAGGCATGTTGCTATAATAGTCTCCTTGAGGTTATATTACCCCTAACATTGTGTTAGAAGACTTCTGATAATTAACGCCCTAAGATATGACAACTTTCTTTAGTTTAAGGTAGCATTCCAATAGAACAGGCCAGCAAACTTCTCTTGACTTGAAACTCTTCTATATGGACTGTATAAAAATATGTACAGTGTATTGATATAGACGGAATGCTATGTATGCTTTGGATTCTTATTTTTATGTCAGTTCTAGGCACTCCTATTTATAAGTTGTATCATACTTAATGTACAATTGCAACTATTCACAATAATGTATAATTTTAAAGTAATAGACATGATTAATGTATGATTATCTTAAGAAACACCAATGACATTAGTTGGCAGATTGATGAGGTTGAAAGCTGTATATAGTAAAAGGGGTACTATTTGGGTATTTTTGACTAAGGAGGTCGAGGAAATCAACCTGTGTTTTTCTTGAGATCTGAGATCTGCAACAATCAACACATGTTAAATTAGCTGAGGTGCCCCCGACTAAGGTACTTTGACATTCAAGTCAGTTTTGATCGAGATGAATTAATCGGATAGAGTATAGATAGATTAGAGTGTATTTGGCATTACTTTGAGCGTGATTGAATATGAGGTATTTATAGTCTTCTTTAGGTATGATTTGTCCATGGTGCCCCTATCAGGTGAAGTAGGCTTTAATCCTTGCTGGGGGATAAATGATCATTCCAGGTCTCAGTACTATTTCAGATGGCACAATCTTCCATTTTTTAGGATAAACAGTACCTTTGGTAGGCGCCTCTTTGCCAAAGGTGGTGATAGGGTTGGTGGCAGCGATTGTACCAGCTGTCATGTGTCATTAATACAGAGGTATGTTGTCTGTCAGAAAAATAAATACGGTAGGGATCTGAGTCAGCACTGGAGAAATTGACCTCAGGTTGACAATGATTGATCGGGCCTAGCTGGTTGAGCATTGAACTAATCAACCCCGCATAAGGTGGAATTGGCTAGAGCAGGCGATGCATTCCGTCGAGCACGATCAATAATAGTTATCTCAACCAAATAGTTGCTGTCAAATGGGTTAGCTCCAATACTGATGTTGGGCTTAGTGGGCCTATTAGGCCGAATGGAATTGATGTTGGGCTTAGGGAGCCTATTGGGCTATCCCATATCATGAGTCCTCGCAACCCGCAATCCTGATTGAGCTTGTCAATGAGAAGGAGTAGGGAGTTAATAAGCAGTTACGACAATTAGCCATATTCGATTGGGGTTTTTGAATAATCGATCAAGGTTTATGGTGGTTTTGCAGCATTTAATGCATTGGTTACTTCACAGAATATGAAGTGTACGGAGGCAGAGAGTAATCATAACTGATGCTTGGGTTCCCGCACATAAACCTCTATAAATAATAGGGAGATATGCTTCTATTTACACTTTTGCTGAATCTATCTCTAGTCGATTCCTTGCCTTTGAAGTTCTCTAACTTTGTACAATTAGAGCCTGCCTAATATCCACTGTAAGTTACTCTGCCATTTTTTTTTTATCCCATTTGCTTCTACGACAAAATGTCTACTAGCTCTGATAGTGAGGACATTAGGTCCAAGAACGTGGTCTATCAAGGGGGGCTAAGGGTGAGAGTGCATCTGAAATATCTCGTGATAGCGGTCCAAGTAGTTTTTCTAGTGATAGCTTGAGTGCGAGCAGTTTCAGTAGCTCGAGCGATGTGAGGATGGTTTCTGAGGGTGAGGCTAGCCCACTAGAAGTTCCCATAACTCGGGGTCGATTGTTCATCCTAGACCATTATACAGAGATAATATCTAAAATAACCCCTGCCGATTTGTTACGAATTAAGGCAACATACCATATCCTTGAGGAGTACGAGTTGTTAGTTCTAGGGGCTCGGGGCAGAATGCATTGACCTCCTCAAAGGTGCATCACTGTGTTTGAGGAAGGATTGAAATGTGGACTTAGCTTTTTCCTTGCTCAAGTGATAGTCGACCTCCTCATAGGCCTAGAAGTGTGTATAACCCAAGTGTTGCCAAACTGTTTTGCCACCTTGTATAGTTTTGCCGTGCTGATGCACTTATATAATTAACTGGCCTCCTTTTCCAACTTCTCAAATCTATTTCATTTACCAATGTCACAAAAGTTGGGTAATACTGAGGAGTCTAGTTTCTACTACTTGACCGCTCGACCCCACATAAAATTCTTAGTATCCCTTGCCTCGTCATACAACCAAGAATGGAAAAAATACTTTTTCTATGTTCGAGGGCTAGGGGTTCTCGCTGTTCCTCGGGGTTGGTGGAGAGGGCCTAT
>JACGDI010005528.1:749813-760101 GCA_014898725.1 Jacaranda copaia
AAAGAAAAGAAAAGATTTTATGTGACTCACTGATTGCAGGATGTTATATGCACACGCTAAGGATCAGAGGAATAGTAACAGACAACTGGGTTTTAATCCGACACATAAACTCAAGTTATTTCTTGTAATTCAGAGATCATAAGTATAAAAGTGTATGGTCCATACGCTAATAACTAGAACAGCAATTTTTTTAATATTTGAGTCCAGCAGTACAGTTTCAAAACTGGTAAACTCATTTCTGAACAATAATACTTGTTCCCCAACAAAATTGCATCTAAAGGTAGCTCAGATTTTATTGGAGTCTTGAGAGCAACAGAAAACAACTAAACATTTGAAAAGAAGGGAAATGGAAACTCACGTTCCTTCTTCAATGTTCAGCTTCTCATACAAGCTGACAACAAACATGCCAACAAGCCGCCCATAAGTGGAGCCAATCATTATGCCGGGAACAAATTGACCAGCTGGAACAGCAGTGCCAAAAGTAACTACTGCTAAGGAGTAAAACATGACCTGAACAAGAAAAACACCCAAAAGAATAATTGCATCTACAGGGTCACAAAATCATAAATGATGGTAAAACAATCAGCACATATAGAGTTGGTAGTAACTTAAAAGTTTTCTCACTGCGAACAAATTAACTGAGCTGTTGCTTGATTAAGTTAACGAAAGAATACCAAGATGAAGTTTCAACATTTCAGATAATAGATAGAATGATATGCAATCACAGTTTGCTTTGCATAGCATTATTTGAGGTAACAAAACAAACACTTTGCAGCCTTGGAAGTCCATTTCTCGAAAGACTTCGTGAAGAATAGCAAAATAGGATCAATATGTAATAATATCAACAAGTTACTAGTATGTATAGCATGTAGGAAGATCATATGTTGCAATCATAGTGAAAAACAATCTGAAAGGTAATGCAATACCAAAAATGTCAGCAGGCTCTGTGCACTAAATTCATGAATTGTTTTAGCACTAAACAAATTTCTGATGGCATCATCCTGCAAACATATATGCAAGACGCATTAGCAGAGACCAAATTATAAACCAAAATAAAATACTAAGGTGAATTTCAGCTGACCTGAGTGTTGAAGAATATAGTTGCAAGGTCATTGTATTCCTTGTTACCACAATAAAACTGTAAAAACATAAAAGAGAAAGCATAATTATGAAAAATATTTCTGAGGAATAAGCAGCATGCATATATGGATCGAGCAAAGGCTACAACTAAACAGTCTAGATTAACTCAATCCATCAGGCAGATTTTGTTACATATGGATTGAAATATTTGCATTCAAGACATCATGAATTTAAGGAAGGTTTAGAGTTCTGTGATATCTGCCTCACACCAATATTTCTGAAAATCTAAATATACATGCTTTACATATATAAACTTTTCCGAAATAACAAAATTAAATTAGAGAAATTATTTTCCCTCATGCAACAAGAACCCTAAAGCTAAAATATTTCCATCTTATGTCAGGAATCCATTAATACTCAGTCTCCTTTTGCCTTTTCATTTACTCGTTTCTTTTACATCTTTCAGAATAAAAAACACTAACATGTCTTTACTTTTCAATTAAGAAGCTGTTGTAATATAGGAGATACACTCTCTAACAGGCTTGAACAAAAACTGGAACTAGGAGATGCAAATTGCAAATAAAGGGTCCATAACACAAATTTCGTGTCTGCAAATGTAACAATATAAGAGTACAGTACCAATTGTAATTTACTAAATTTGATGAATATATTTAGATAGAATCACTTTTTCAACATCTTATTCCTCTCTTTAAAAAAATAAGTAGAATTGATGTGTAGACCTCCTTCAAAGTTGATTTGGCCTTCAATATTGCTAATTTGTGGGTATAACACCAAAATCACTAAATTGGGTTAGAATTTTATGTCTCGACATGGCAAGAGCTTATATAATGCTTTTGAATCTTTCTTTGAATTGATAAACTTCAACTGAGAGAATTTCCATACTATGCCCCCACCCCCCCACCCCCATACACACCCCCAATCCCCACCCCCCAAAATAAATAAATAAATAAATAAAATTCTCTTGCTTGAGTGTAGAATTTTGTGTAACTACTTGGAGACCACTCCTAGTTACACTTATAGGAAGAATGAATTGGAAAAAAAGTTTCGTCCATAAACTATAATTTTGATAAATGTCTTGTAATAAGGGGATTTTGCTAACAGTCAGAAATATTATGGTTCCTCACTCCTGCATCTATACATTAAAATTAGTGACAAGAACAAAGATTTGTTCAGTTTTTCAGGCAACCAAGATTTAAAGTTTTGTTCAGCACTTCAGCTTGATTGCTCTCACCTCTTTTGACAGCAGTAAAACAGTGAATTGATTACTTTGTATGATTATCATTTTAGGTTGCAGAGAGTTGATAAGTCCACAGTTCAAAATGTTCAATTTTTCTTTTAAAATTTTATTAAAAGAAAACATCAATTCAAACTTGCAAGTATTTGGCAAGATACCAACTCGAAGTCTTAAACCAGTCAAATGTCCTAGTGAAGCTTGGTATCACCGTACCAAGTACATGACTACAAAAAAAACAGTGGCAAATGTCGTGCCTATCAAGTGGAGAATTTGCAGCTACCCGACCAACCCCCTTCCCCCCACCCCCGAAAAGTGAGTTGCTTATAGGTTCCAGTACCAGAGCCATAAAGTGTTCGCACAGAAAAAGTAAGTCAAACTAAATCCCCCAAGACAGAAAGAACAGGCCAAGAGATCTTACATTGACATAATTCCCATACATCCCTGGGCGGCGTGGACATTCAATACCAGAATTAGCATCTGCTTCAGGGCAAGGGGTGCATTTTCTAAAAAGCGGTAATCCAAATGAAACAACTGAGGTGATTACAGAGACAATACACACTTCAATAACCTACAATATGCGGAAACAAGGTCAAATTGTAGCTTAACAAGACAGCCAAAGCATGATTATCTCACTTCAGAAACTTACTTTGACATGGTTCCCTCTCTTGTGCAAATAATTTCGGCGCCAGTGAGCTATGTAATAAGTAAGCTGATTAAAAAGTGCTCCTGCAAAGAAAATTCAGAAAGAAAAAAAATCATTCATAGTCATATCAACAAGAACATCATTCCAGAAATTATGTTCAGTGGTACGCGTATCCAGACATACCAAGAAGACCCCCGATAATGCCAATAACTGCCATTGGTAACAACTCCTGAAATGAGTAATCTTCTTGAGCACTAAAAAGAATCTTGGTCAGAATGCCAGCAAAGACTTGAAATAGATGTCAACATGGAAGGTCAGAAACAAAATGTACATGGTCAAGTAAAGGTTCAGATCATCACCCTGAGATGTCCCATATAATGAAACCTCCATTGCCAAAATGTCCACATTTTCCACTCTTACACCAACCCATAGCTGAACGTACAACAACAGCCACAATGGCAGACGTAAAAAAGACACGCCACATAAGCTGACTCCTCCACCTTAAACAAGAGACAACAACAGAATTTCAGGCAGCAATTTCACCCGGCCGACAAAGGTAAGTGTACGCTTTGAATTTTTAAAAATATGCTCACATTTCCACATCCCTTTATCTTTTCTGCATAGCTTTTATTTCACACTTGTACTGGGGATTCAGGACAACAAAAGAATAACTTCTATGCACAAGAGTCAAGATGCAGAAAACGACATATATAATAAACATGTTTTACTCAATATTACTCCCTTGCTCTTGAATATATGAACTGCGTCCAAGCCATCCCGCTGAATTATGTGGTTAACTCTTCCTTGCATGCTAACTTAACAGGTATCTGTAGGGATGGCAATGGCTTTGGAGCAGCTAAATGGTCTGGGCATATAGGTTAGGGGTGGGTAACATAAGCCCAGGCATGTCTTGATCTGCCACGTGTAGATACATATATACATAATTTTCTAGGGTTTTCATTTTTCAATTAAATGACTTTCCTCTCAATCCACAGACTTCAATCACACTTACCAGTTGCCAAACATTCCACCTCGAGTCCTCTCCCTTACCTCCATAATCTCTTTAGCCACTGTGCCACCGCCAGCTGCTGCTGAGATTTAGATGAATTTTAATATTATTTTTTATAATTTTTTATTTTTGTTATGTAAATCAGGTTTCTCAATCAGGGTTTTCGAATTTGGGAATTTTTATTTGACAGGTCTAGCAGACCCACCAAGTTTGGGTTTGAGGCTTGGCTGAAGTTGGCTCAGGGCATCTCGCAAATAAACTCAAGCCTTGACAGGACAGGTGTCTGGTATGCCTAGACCTGTCCCTTTTCCATTTCTAGGTATTTGATGTATCATTAGGTGGTGAGCAAGTGCCAAAACTTAGGTAACACAAGTGATCAATTGAAGACCCACAATTAACCCGACCAGCATAAGATGATGCTGCATACTCATTAAAAAAACTTTTGAAATTAATGAGAGAGCAAAATTTACCATGATGTTACTTCTTCTAGTGCAAATAATACACCACCAACAGGAGCTCTAAAAGCAGCTGCCACGCCTGCTGCACATCCACAGGTGACCTTGTTCAAGGCATTAAACCAGTAAAAAATAAGCAACCCTCAGAGGCCATATCGCCTCTTCCATCATAAGATTCATAACAACTGGAGACATCCATTTTTAATTTCTTTGAATGAGCCATGTTAGAGGTGAAAAAGATGCAGAACAATTTTAACACATCTAGAAAGGATTGAAGCTATACAGAGGCCACATATGTGGCAAATTCTCAGCTGATCTTTTCAATCATAGAACAAGTAATAAGCAGAAATATTTACAAGGCAGCATCACTTCATTCATCTTAACAACTGGATGTACTTCTCAGCGTATTTAAGACTGCAGCTATATGACATATAAAGGTAGAAATCAACTTGAAAGTTATAAATATGTTGCTTCTAAAGTTTATATTGCCAAAGCTAACCAAATCTCCTTTGCGTACCAATTAAGATAGGTGTGGACAGTCTTAAACCACGTTGTAACATTATTTTAATGCCAGATGATTATGGTTCTGCATCCAGGACCAAAAAGATAATACCACAAAATATGCTTAGAATTCATAAAAATGAAGAGAAACAAGTACAAGGGGCCTATGGGGCATGTAATGTGCATAAAAATAGCTACGAACAGTTGAAATATGTGACTTCCACAAAATCCAGGAAACTTTACTGATCTACAGCAATTAACAGATAAGGCACAAAGAAAGGGAAAAAGAACACAAACTTTTAATACAAATAAAAGGAATCCAGCTTACAAATGTATATTTAAAATGCTGAACATTTAGCATATTACTTACAAGATCACGACGATCTCGCTCACTTGTAAAAATTTGAAGCCATCTTGAACGCAGATGATATTTTGTGGATCCACCCTGTAGTTATAAATAAGAGGGCAATTAAAAGAGAGAAATTGAACCAAAATCACCACATTATAAACAAAAAACACAAATTTATATGACAGCTGCGAGCTTATTAAGTTGCTAGCGACTAATTAAGTAATATTAACAACAACTGAGAATTTTCTTGGTCCAATTGTCCTCTTAAATAAAAACTTAGTGAGATCAGAATTCTAATTAAATTGCAACAGATACTTGGTTCCCAATAAATTTGCACAAATATATCTTCTCATAATTATCCACTTACTTGTCCAAGCAATGAAGCAATACAAGCACCAATATGTACAAGTGGACCTTCTTTACCAAGGGCTAAGCCACCTCCCACAGACCCTATGCTACCAAAAATCTACAAACAGCAGTAAAATACAGCATAAAGCTTCACATAACAATCAAATAATCAAAGAAATATCAGAGAAAAGCCACCAGACCTTTCCTATTAAAGTTCTGAACAGAAGTATACCATGTGTGTCAATTCCTGCATATTTAGAAGGACATCAGCATCATCTCCAAAAAATGACATCAAAACTTCCTATCAAATTACAAGAATCTATCCAGTTAGACTTACCATTTAAATAACCCTTGATTTCAGGAATTCCTGATCCTGCAGCTGCTGGTGCAAATTGTGTGATGATATACACAGAGGATAACACAAGAGCCAAGTTGATCAAAATATAGACCAAAAATCCAACAAAGTATGACTTTTGAATTATATTGAATGTCAATGAGTACTTCCATCCAGCAAAATTCTCAACAGAGATATTGATGAAAACAGCAGCAAGTGCAGTGCCTGAACAGAAGCATTAAGACAGTCAATAAACATATTACTTCTTCAATTTAGATGGGACATCTGTCATGATTTGGAGATGTAGAGAACAGGGTGCCAAATGCACGTAACAGAAAGAGAGACCACAGAATGCCAAGTGCACAGAGCATATACATATATTAGGATCTATGAGCTTACTGAGATCCAACTTCTGAGAACCATGAATTCTTGGAATTTCCAATAACCATATAGTTTACTCTGATTACATTATATACTATAAATGTTATATCATGTTCAGAATCTCAGCATAAAATTAGATAATTCTTACGAATTGCACAATTTGAAACTAATAGCAACTTAAAACTATTATATCTTTTGTTATATGACAGACATCAACTCATAGTGTGGCGGAAAACAATAATAAGGTACTTCAAATCCACATGTAAGTAGGATGCTACAAATTTAAAATCGTTAATTAAAGAGCAGATATTCCAAATGCCAAAAAATACATACAGCATAAAGCAAATGCCAAAAATGGAATGAATGTAATCTTCAGTCTTCTTGAGCTAACAAGCTCAACGAGCTAATAACTTATCAACATGTCAGAAAAAACTATAGTATATATACCTGCTGAAGGTGTTAATTTTCATTTGAACACCCAGTTCATTTATTTCCTTCCAGTAAACCTTTCCATTTTACCTTACTCTTTTTTGTCCAAGATTTGAATATATCTAGATGCGGGAAATTGTCAAGTGACCCCCCCATAACATATACAATTATGTGACAAGTATAATTCCAAGATGTCATTTGACAGAAAGCAAATGCTATATTAAGCTGCAGCAGTTTTTGGCTCTAAAAATCTATCTGGATTTGTATTTTCTCTCTCTTTTTTTCCCCCACTTCATACCCGGAGGTGAAGCATGGCCATCAGATTTAGGTAGGATCATGTGAGACAAAAATTTTAAAAACTCAAGTGAACTGAGGGTTGCTGAACCATAACCAAGAGAATGTTCACAGTGCACATTAGAATAATAATTTCTGTTTGGTGTCCAGACTGCTTATGGCTGAATTTTTTCATGGATGGGATCGCAAGACAAGCAAATATGATGCCTAATAATTGGGTGTTGTTTAAAATAATTGTAGAATTTAGTTGAGAAGCATGTCATACCTCAAAATTTATGTATCATCAGGTTATCATACATATAAATATATGTAGTATTCTGCGCATAAATTGACTCAGACCCTTTTCTGACCAAGCAGAAAAGGAGAATCTAATACAAGCCAAAGTTCCAGAATACAAAAGGCTTGCTTCATACACAAGTCTTTTAGTATGATGATATGATCCATATCCAAAATCTATAATAATAATAATAAAAAAAATGTTCTGATACTCACCAATCCCAATAAGCAATGCCAAAAGCCATTTCACCACAATACTGTATGCCATATAAAGCTTCCCCCTTCTTGCCTGCAAATGAAAATACCACTGAGCCATGATGATGATAAGAAAAATTTTATGTCAACTAAATAACAAGCTACCAATTTATCTGAAGCAATCCTGCAATAGGCTTTTACATATACTTCATTCAAGTTTCTGACTGGTGTCAGTTTTTAGTTTGTCCACCATCACATAAATCATTATCAAAAAATCATCAACATAAACAGCCAAGTAACAAAAATTTTGGTGAAAGAAGCAAA
Organism: Jacaranda copaia; assembly: GCA_014898725.1. NCBI lineage: Eukaryota > Viridiplantae > Streptophyta > Magnoliopsida > Lamiales > Bignoniaceae > Jacaranda > Jacaranda copaia. Next base: position 757,687 of record JACGDI010005528.1, read on the forward strand.
GAATAAAGGTAAATTCAATTAATATACAGGGTAATCAGCAGATGAACACCAAAATGGTAAACAAACTTAATAAAATACAATAGTCTATACACAGCCCGGCATTTCTTGTTCACTATCAGCTTTATCCCAAATTGCTCAGTTAATCTCTACATCAAAAATCTTTCCTTGAAACTCATTCCTTGAAATTAAATATAACCCAAAAAAAAAAAACCCCACAGATATTTCCCGCGGACTAAAGTAAAAGACAAATCACCTAACCACTCCATCATCTAAATCCAGGCAAGAGAATTCAGAAATCCATAATAGCCCAATAATACAACTCATATATCTGCAAAAGATTAAAACTTCAGATATAAGCGTGTGCGCACCTGTTCTTGTCTGTAGGCACAATTTTCAATAACTTCGTAATCGAGGCTTTCAACAGTTTCTCCATGGTTCTTCCTAGACCGGCCAAGCTCATCGACAACAGTGCCATCTGCTTCCGCCTCGGAGTTCGGCAGCCGCGACCACATCAACTTCGCCGTCTCCATTCCATTCTGCAAATGATTCGATAACATCTTCTCTCCCTCTCCTAAATCATATATATATATATATATCTCGTATGTATAGGTAAGCACTACCAATTTGATCAAATCCAAACCCTCATTAATACCATCAAATCTCGGAGGAAATTCCGGAGAATTATCTAAATTGGCAAATGAAGCGCTTTTTTACCTACCCAAATGCTAAAGATAAGCCCTTTTCGAGATCAAATTAAACCCTAATCGTATATCCCGCGTTACAAAACGAAATTTTGGTGGGGTTTTCAGAGAAATATACGATTCAAAACACCAATCAATTCACAGAAAATTAGAGGTGATGCAGCTACGTGATCACAGACAACGAAAATAAGGAAACTAGAGAGCGAGAGAGAGAGAGAGAGAGAGAGAGAGAGAGACGGACGGTCGCAGGGAGGTGTGTGTTTTTTTCTGGTCCTCTGTGTGTGTTACTGCATTGCCGCAGTTTTGAGTTGGTTTTAACAAATATTTTACTCGATTTGACCAACAATTTGAATTACAAATATAGTTTATATTGGACCATATTCAATTTTTTCCCCCTTACTTAGGTAATATTTACAAATTATGTGTTTTGAGAGAATGAATTTTGGTAGTAGAATTAGGGAATGTGAAATTTGTATTAAAAAATATGATGTATGTTTGTTTATGATTTAGGAATAATAAAAAAATTATTTTAAAAAAATTTGATATGTTTGTTTATGTTTTATGGGAGATAAATTCTACTGTAACAGTCAAATCAATACATTTTTATTATTTTAGGATCAGACAAATTTTACTGTAACAGTCAAATCAATATCTTTTTATTAAATTTTGAGGGTGTAAATAGATTTTAATAGTATTTTTTATTATGATATAGTAATAAAATATTATAATATATAAATATATGTATATGTGATGATAATGATTGTGATATAAAGAATATGAAATTTTTAGTTATTTGCTAGTTAAATTACAAGAATAATCTAATCATTTTAGAAATCATTTTGGGAGGAAAATAAGGCATATGTTTGGTTACATTCTCCCAAAACAATTTTGTTTTGAGAGAATGTAACCAAATATAGCCTTACTCTTTTTATTTGGATATTAGAATAGGGTTTGTTTGGTTGTAAATTGGGCTATTTTGGCAAAATAATTTTTGGGAAGTGGAATTAGGGAACGTGATGATTGTTTATTTGTATTTTTGGTAGTAAGTAGAGAATGAATTAAAAGAAAATTGTTTGTGTTTTGGTGTTCTGAGAAGAAATAAGATATCACATCAATAACTTTTTTTATTAGATTGGTGAGGTGAAATGAGTATTTTAAAATTATTTATGTATGTATATATAAATTTTATGAGTGATAGTATTTATATATATTTATAATTATGAGACGATTGAAACTTTGAAAAATACATTTGGAGCGTGAGTGGTGAGGATTTTTTGGGGCTAAATTTTGTATTTTAGAAGTAGGGTTAGAGAATGCGTATTATTTATTTATTTAAATTTTAAAAGTTAAAAAATATATTAAAAATTTATAAATAAACAATGCCGTAGTTTTTCGCTCGACTTAATATGAAATTATAGTGTATATAAAAAGCAAACAAATGCACAATTAACATATTTTGTTTCACATTTATTTTTAATATTAAATTTGAAATAAACAATGTCTCAATCATATCTCAAAATGACAAAGCCGAACTTTAGATAGTTAAAAAAAGTTTGACCAAAGGTGGAATTTAAATAAAAAGATTTTTGTGTCTATACTATTGTTATTACCCAAAGTTAATTGTTAAAAGTCAGTCCCGTCAAATTATTTGTTTAAATAACTTAGAAAATAAAACTCTTTTAATAAATAAACTTGATATGAGATAGCCCAACAG
>JACGDI010005528.1:780615-790782 GCA_014898725.1 Jacaranda copaia
CCCCCGCCGACCTCGTCCAACACCCTGGCTGCGACTCCTCCCGCCCTAGCTCCGTCACCGACGACGAATTCAAACGTCTCACGAACAACAGCAGCAGCAGCAGCAGCAGCTACCACCCCAGAAAACCATCCAAGTACTTCTCTCTCCCAAAATTCTCCTCCGTCTTCCGGAAAGAACAGAAAACTGCGCCGCCGTCGTCCTCCGGCAGCCCCGCGGTAAAGCGCTTGAGCTCTAGCGCAAAAGAAGTCATACGCAAGTACTTGAACAAAGTGAAGCCTCTATACGAAAAGCTCTCTCAGAAACAGCCGAAAATATCTCCTCCGCCGTCAACGATCTCAAGATCGGCCAATAGTACTCTATGCATGATGAAAGATCACACAGGTCAAGAATTAAAACACAATCCAAAGGAGAATAGCAACAGAAATATTTCGCAGTCCTTTTCGGGGCATTTGAAGTACCCCAGAGGAAGAAGCTACATCTCGAGCTGCCCATCGTCGATGAGGTCATCGCCCAGCCATGGCAAGACCGGGTTCGCATACGGGTCGGCGTTATCTCAAATGGGTCGGGTCGGACCAGGCCTGTATAACTCGGATACTTCGTCGATGGAGGAGTTGCAGAGTGCAATTCAGGGTGCAATTGCGCATTGCAAGAACTCCATGATTCAGAATCAGACTATGGTCGGTAATGAAATCTGAAGTGGAAAAAAAAAAAAGAAAGAAAGAAAGAGTTTGATGTAAAATTAACTGATTAAATGTTGATTAATTAACCTAATTAATATGATCAGTATGTTAATTAATCTGGTTGCATGTGAGTATTATTAGTCCATTCTTGGAATTTTCTGTTTGTTTGATGCGTGAAAACATGAAAATTAGTGTGGCGCCAGTCTTTTGGGTTTTGGAATCTTGAATTTGGGTCCTTTTGTGTGTGTGTGTTTTCTTATTTATATTTATTAATTATGTAATGACTCCAAGAGGCTTACTATACGTAACGGTAACATTACCCTATCATGAATTTTAATGTAATGTTTTGGTTTCCGAGTTTTTGAGTCATAAGTACGTTAATTGAATTTGTCTGTATTTTAAAATTTAATTGTTGTAATAATTTCAAAAATAATTATTTTTTTGTGGTGGAAAATTTTTAAATAAAATTATAATGATAGACTCGTATTTTGGTCGATAATTGTGATTCAAACTTGATATTATGCAATGGGGAGCTCATGCTTACAAGTGTTGCTGCCACAAATCGTCCATTTCTTGTCCTTTTTATTCCAGCAAAAAAGTATTGTTCAGTAAAAAATAATATTATGTTGATTTAAATTTTTTATTTATAAACATGAGTTAAGAATTCGATTCTAATTAATATTACATTGTCACAAAATAAATTTCAAGATAAAATACACTTCATAGCCTTAAAAAAAAATCAATTTTAGCATCAAATTCTCTCAAAACAATACCAAAACAAGTCATTCCACACAAAATTGTAAAATCTATACCATTTTATTGCAAAAAGGCGGATGTACCCTTTTATAATACATGCTCGTGATCAAGATGTAATTAGGGGTGCAGACGAGTTGAACTGACTCACAAATCAAACTCGAGCTAGCTTGACTTGAGCTCAAAACAGTATGAGCTCAAGTTCTAATTCGAGCCGATCTTGAGCTGCCTATATATGGGCCCAGGCTAGCAAGCTGATTTAAATATTATTTTTTATTTTATTAAAAAATATATATTATATTACTTTTTTTTATTTTGAGTTCGAGTTCGAGGCTGTAGTTTTTTACAATTTATTTGTTATATCGAGCTAAGTCGATCCTCGAATTTTTGTCTAGCCAAGTTCAAGTTTAAAATTTTAAGCTCGAGCGCGAAAATTTTTTGCTAACTCGACTTGGCTTGACTCAATCGCTCCCTTAGACGTAATATGGGCAAAGGGTTATAGACTTTGCAATTTACTAACGCAAGATTTTATTTTATTTTTTTTTATCTTCTGCAGGGAATGAATGGTAAAATTGAAAATTAAAAACAAAATAAATAAATTTTGCCATAAATTTTATAAATAAAATGATAGAATTTGTATCATACTGATAATACACGGGATACAAAATTCAAGAATTGTTACCGTAGGATAATAATTCAATTTGTGGGCATGATTTCGAATTTGATTGAATTATTATTATTATTATTATTATTATTATTATTATTATTATTATTATTATTGACAAGAATCTTGCATGTGCTTAAGGTAGCGTTAATTGTACTTTCAGCCATTTTTTGTGGCTGGATAAGTGTGTGACATTTATTGTGGGTGTGAAGAAGCAACTTTGAAGTTCCTCTAAAATTATTGACTGAATAAATTTGTTATAGTGTTTGGGCATGATTTCGAATTATGACTCTATTAAAAATTAAATTGCCATAAAATCGTACTTAGGATTGATAAATTAAAAAATTTGTAACCCGTTACCTGCAAATTATCGCCATAATCATATAAAAGTAGAATGTTTTACCTAACTTGATATGTTACTTTGAAAAAATTAGTCATAATTGTCCAAAAAGTCTTGCAAGTCCGATTATTATTTCCTTGCAACAATAGAAAACATTGCATGTCACTTCTATTTTCTTTTTGACTTTAGAGCATTTAAACAATTACCTTTTAAAGTATGTGTTCTTTTATAATTGGTTTTTGGAGATGTCAAATTCTAAAATGTTTCTTTTACTTTGAAAAACACTTGGTAGAAAAAATATTACGTTGCAAAGTATTCCAATGCTATCAAAGTTTTCTTGAAATATATTTGAAATTGACCCACAACAATAGTGTGATGTGACTTTTTAATTTGGCTGTACTAATCTTGATTTTGATGAAAATAAATGGTAAATATAATGCCAACACAATAAAACATATAAAGTTTATTATTGTCCTTAATTAAGATTTTCGAATCTTTAAGAGAGTATTTGGCTAAATTTATTTAGAAGATTTTATATAAATTTTTATATCTTATAAAATATTTTTGAAACTTATAAAATGTTAAATATTTTTTTAAAAAAATAAAATTTTAAAGTATTTGGATAAAATAAGATTTTGGAACTTATAAGATGTTAGCAACGACAATTCTATAATTAAATATAATTAAAATTAAGGGAGCTTGTTAAAATTTTAAGAATAATTTAAAAACTCTTTACAAGGCTAGACTAAGGAGATGACTATTATATCCATAAAATTAGAAGATTTGATTATAATACCTAAAAATGGAGGCTCCTGACATTGATGTAATGAAGTTTTTTCATAATATTTCACTAGAATTTGTTCGTATATGATAAGATGGGGGGAAAAACAAAATGTAGTTTGGAAAATAAGGTATTACAGAAAAAAATTTAATTAATAAAATATAAAAACACATGTAATTTGAATGACAATATATTTTTATCCCATAATAATATATAAAACCATGATATTATACTTAATTCAGCTGCATTAAATAAATAAAATCAGGTCAACAAAATATGAATCCCGATATTAATGTACCACTATTCTCACATGTTATGGACTAATTCGGTAATTCTATACTTTTTAATGGACCACTTTGCAAATGTCGGGCGGAGATGTCCTCTTGTGGTCCTTGGCCAATCAATCAACAGTATTCATAAATGGGCCTTAAATTCTGTGGTAGATAAACAGTTACTGATCTTGGTACGGTATGTATATCTGTACTTTGGTGACAAAAGCTTCCACTGTGCAAGTTGGTCCACCAACGTTACACGTAGCTTAGAGAAGCCCAACATGGGCCTTCAACGGATCAAGAATGCGACGTCGCTTTAATGCTTATAAACTCTTCGGATTCAAACTTGATACGAGGTCGTTTAATAGATTTGTTCAAGATTATTCTGTTTGATATATGAGATTAAATGCTTGTAGTTTAATGGTATCAGTCTCTTCTATTGTATGAGAGGTCTTTTATTCGAATCCGAATAGGTTCATTTGTACATTTTATGTGTGTGTTTGGTTGTAGAGTTTGTACTTCCATTAAATTGGTTTGATAACTTGATTCTATTGATTTATTGTACAAATAAATTTCTTGATTTGATAATTGAATTTTATTGATTATTTGTAATGTTTTCTCAAAAAGAATGGGATCAGACAATTACATTAAAAAGGAGCATGTAATTTCACTAGCCGTTAAATTTTACAATTATAATTGAATTGGGTGTGCTTAATTATCTTATGCTTTGTATGTTGGCCTGTCCTATCAAATATGTGAATTAGTGAGTGTTGAAACATTATTTTTATATGATGGATGCAGATGAGCTATTTTACTAAATTAGATACACATCAAAGAGTATGTATAGTGCAATTCCTAATGCATACAAAATTATAATTGACACAAATAAATTATTTTTATTTAGTAAATAAATAGAATTTACCACTTTTAATTCCTTTTTTTTTAATCAATACTCCTAAGTCTGCTAACAAATTAATGTCCTAATTCATGTGCTATTTTAATAGGGCAACAACCCACCAAGTGATGATAAATTGAACTAAACTATAAGTTACTTTCACCAATGTGAGCTCTTGAGAGAAAGATAAACTTAAAAAATAAAAAATAAAAAATAAAAAAATTCACAAAAATAATGAAACACGTTAATTTGTTGAAATTCATTAAATACCATTTTTCATCACTTATGACGAACCGACACTAAACTATTAAATTTTCAATGTGGACTTTTGAAAAAATATCAGTCTACAAAAGGTTGAGGTTGCTAATATGATTAATGAACATGGTCGGCAAACAATACATCAATTCGAATTTGTTGGCATTGAATTTCAAGCATAGTACTCTTCGCCACTCACTTTCTTCATTCAATAAGAGTAAATTTAGTCCCCCACCAAACATAAAAATTGTACTTACAAGTATAGTTTCTTAAATAATTCATTAATTGTCTATATTATGAGTGTAAATGAGTTGAGCTGACTGCAAATCTCACAAGTCGAATTCAAATTAACTTGAGTTGAGTTCGAACTCAAACCCTCTGGATCTAAACTTGAAACTCGTGAGCTAGTATATAATTAAATATTATTTTTTATTTTATTAATAAATATATATTATGTTACTATTTTTTTTTATTTTGATTTTGAGCTTAAACTTGAGCTTATAGTTTTTAACAATTCATTTGTTCGTACGAGCCTCATCGAGTCAAGTTCGAGTTTAAAATTTTAAACTTATCGACCTCGAACTCAAATCTAAAATATACATTTTGAGCTTGAGTTCAAAAATTGTCCAAACTCAATTCGACTGCACCTCTAATATGAGTGAGAAATATTTTTTTTTTACCTCCCCATCCTGTGGGTGAAAAATGGGGTTAAAATCCACACGTGTGGGGGTAGGAGACAGGTCACATGCACCAATTGATGATGATTGTTATAGCAGTTGGTAAAGTAACATAGTCCAGAAAAATACTAATTATATTGACGTGGTCATTTTGGCTGCATATATGAATTTTCACCAACGTTGGTTTATTGGATGTTATTTATTTGAGTATTATTGATTTTCTTTTTCTTTTTATAATAAAAGATCATGCCGACAAATGCAAGTTAACAAGCCAATTTTTGTATTATTATTATTTGCATATTTATAAAATGTGAGAACATTAATAATTAACTTGATAAATCAGTTTGGAATAATAATTAAAAAGAAAAAAGAAGTGTTGTTGAATTTTTATACGCATTTTAAATTTGAAGTACTGTTTGTACAAATAAGATGCCACTTAATTACATGATTTCTAGATAGATATGAGATCTATAGCAATTACTTAGAAGTATATTTGTGTTAGAACCCTTCCTATCTAATAGAAAAGGATCTTCTGATTCTGAACTGATTTTACTTAATATCACAAATTGCAAATTTATCTATGAAGAATGGATCTAATTATATTAATATCTATAATTGATTAAAAGATAACGAATACTTTCTTTTCTTATATGTCCATGATTTTTCTTGCTTTTTTTCAATTTTACTTTTGTCTTTTTGTCAATTATTTCACTTTATCACGATTTTGTTCTTTTATTTACCATCAAATTTAAAAACTATGTATTAAAATTATTTAATAAATTTATGAATACTTTTATATATATGCTATATTTTTATTTATATATCCCCTCAAGGTTTTGTTTCTTAGACTAATAATAAAATTATGTGCGATTACTTATATATTTGAAAAATATCCTATAATATTTGTTCAAATTAATATATCTTGAGTGGGCCTGAACGACATGGGCCAAGCTCATATAAGGCTTCGCATGGTCCAACACAGATAGTTCATTAAGTACAACACTTGGCATTGAAGTCATGAGTACTCAAAACACTATCCAGCCAATGGAGGATGGAGGGCCTGCTTATTTTTCAATGCTGAAAAGTACAACAGCTAGCATTTATGTAATAAAAGAACTACAACAGCTAACACTTATGTAATAAAAGAACAGGCCTGTTAAAATATTTTTTAAAAAAATGTAGTAAAAGAATAGGCTTAGAATTCAAGAAATAGATTGAATATTCTTTTTAATTTTTTTTTATGTTTATAAATTTCTAAGTATTTGTTTAGTTTAAGTATAGCAAAAAATTCCTCAATTTCAGGATTCCGTGGAGATCCCCAAATTCGGGGACTAGAATTCAAGGAATTTTCCCTTGTAGGGATGGAGATAGAGATGAAACTCCCCCCAAAGCTAATTTGAGGACGGAGACAAGGATCATACTCCCCGCCTCGTCAAAATGCCCTTAATATATATTTATTACATATACACTATTACATATATTATATTTTATATCGTATGTTTCATATCTACTATTTTTTATACTTTTTTAGTAATTTCATATAATTTATAAGAATTTATTAATTATAAATTTTAAATTAATAAAATATATTAATAGGGACTTAGTTATTTTTAATTTTTTAGCCATTTTATGCATGCACAAAAAATATTTTGGGGATCCTTGTAGATTCCCATGAGAATTCGAGGAACAGGAGCAAAATTCCCTTCGGTGAGGATCAAGGACGAGGACCTGTTATAGGGTGGGGTTTGGGGATGGGGATAGGGGAGTAGCTCCCGCCCCCATTCCCTATGGTGCCATCCTTAGTTTAATTATGTTTCATGAAAATATTTTTTCCCAAAATATTTAAAATATTTTCAAAATCTTATCAAAACATTCTTGAGTATTTCCATTCTAATTCTTCAAGACAATCTTAACAATTACATACATACATATATCTTCTTAACATCACAATTACACATACTTAAAAGATTAGGGGTGTTCAGGGGTTGGATTGGGTCAAAAATGAATTTGAACCGATTATTTTTAATTAATTTGATTAGGTTCGGATTTTATAATTTTTAATTCGTACATCCGAACCAAACCAACCCAATTTGGGTTCGGTTCGTTTGGTTCTGATAATTGGGTTGAATGAGGAAAAAAAGGAAGAGGAGGAGAAAGCATCAGTTGCAATTTCTTTAATTCTTTAATTAGGAAATTAAAATAATTAAATTATTCTCATAATATTAATCAAAATTCAAAAGCACATAATATTATACCAGAGCATCACAAGTTATAATTGTTATAAATTATCTTCTTCTTCTTCTTTATCATAAGCTATGATTGATAATATAAAATTCAAAATCTCAATATAAGTTAAACATTAAATATAAATATAAATAAAAAAAATTATATTTTTTAAAAACATTATTATTCATTTTAATTAAATGGTCAAGTTGGGTCGGATAAATGAATATAAAATCCGAGAACAAAATTAAATGTAATTGAATTTGATCGAATTCTGTTCGATCAAGCCAAATTATACGATCCAAACTGAACCAATTAAATTGACTTGGTTTGAATTGTCGGGTTTGTCGAATACTAATTAGATTGGTTCGGTTTGAATTATCAAGTTCATCAGAATTAATTCAATGAACACCCCTATAAAAGATATTAATATAAAATTATATTTTTACCCTCACTAACCAAATAAAAAAAAAATCTAACATCAATGATATAAAACGTCTTTTCCCAAAATACAATCAAACATATCATTTTCTACCAAAACAAAACCAACCATATGTCATATCCCCAGCCCCTATTCCTCAAAACCCATTCTTCCAATTTTCTCCAAGAACACCTAAATCATAACCGAACATATCCTTACCACTAACACATACCAAGAAATAATCTAAATGTTTTTTTTTCTAATTAACACATACGCACATAAAAAGCATATTATGGTTCGAATTTCTAACCTTTTATATTATATAAAAAATTTATATTATTAAACCCAAACCATTTAAAAAAAATAATTAAAATATTAGGGAATGGCTCCTGAAAAATTTGATCCCCATCTCATAGCAATGAAATCCTTCTATCTTGAAGTCCATGAACCAAAGTCAAAGTACCCCCATCCCGTCGCCCACCCCATTCATCATCCCCCACTCTGTCCTTGCCTAAAAACAATGCATGCATAAAGAGCAACAAGTTTAGCTGAGACATTAAAATACTGCGGGTTTTAAATTAACAACTACGCTGTCTAAACTCTACTATTCCACCTGTCCAAAAAGAAAAATCTCCCCACTACTCTAATAAGAAAGAAAAAAAATAATTACTGCACCAAACAGGCCCCCCTACTTCAAGCCTCCATCAGGTCCGTTTGGTTTCATTTTCAAATTTTATTTTTATATTTTTTATTATTGAAAATTAAAATATACCATTTTCTATATTTTTGCGCAATATTATTTTTATTTTTATTTTCAAAACACATTCCATAATAATTTATATATTTTATTCCAATAACTTATATATCTTATATCTACTGTATTATTACTAGAGCTGTCAATGGGACGGATTCGGATCGGATCATGCTAAATCCAAGTCAGAATTTGGAAGTAATATGTTAGATCCAAATTCGATCCAAAATCTATTGAATTTATAGTTGATATAATCATATCTGGATTCAAATAAAAGTAGGATATCCGTTGGATATCCGCAAAAATTTCAAATCTGAATATTTCAAAAATTACCATATATTTATTATTTTTCTAAAAATTTAGTAGAATACAAATTCAAAACGTTCATCCTTAAAAAAAATACACAACAAATTAATAAATAAATTTTTAAATCTATTGATCACTTAAAAGCAACAATAGAATTTAATTCAATCACATTCATTTATCATATCATTACATTTTAAGTTCAATTGCTAATAATAATACTTATTTGATATTATAAATACATAGTTATACATGACTTTTAATCAATTAACTATAAACTCAAAGTTATATAAAAAAGAAATTCATTCTAATCAAATCGAAATTTGTAATTCATTCTTGTTATATTATAGCATTAACCTTACTAATTATTCTTCCCACATAATTTTTTGTTATAAAAATTAAAAAATAAGTGATATAATTATTATATAAATAAGTTCAAAATCTAACAATATATATGAAAAACACATGATTTCATATATTGCAGAAGAATTCATTACTTCTTTTAAGCAAATATATACTTTGGCATTACTATAGGACTATGTATATATATGCATAATATTAAATATATTCATATTCGAATTATTAATAGATCGGATCAAATCATATCCATATTCACTCCATTTATTTTGAATTTTGAACTTTTTTAATCGAATCATATCTATCGAATCTTTTATCGGTTAAAGATCCTAAATAATAAGATCGAATTCGAATTAATTGACAGCCCTAATTATTACTATCTCTCATCATTTATAACTTATTAAAGTTAAATCCAACATAATTGTTATTTTTTTAATAATTTATTCAAATTAAATTTATTTTTAATTTATTCTCACTAATTATTTTTTTAAATTTTAAAAATAATGAAAATAGAAATTGAGAATGAAAGTAAAACCAAACGGGGCAGAATTTCACCCTCAACCACATTGCTTTTTGTGGGATTTTTCCCCCCTAGTTTGATGGTCCTCTTAAATTGTGCTGTAATTATTTCAACGGGAAACTTTTTTCTGTTTGGTCCTTATCCTAATAGTACCTCTGACTATTTCCAACAGATTCCAGTCTGCTGTCCCAATCAGTTCCTTTTATTTTGTGATATCATCTGTCAGAAATTTGAAAGCCTCTTCTGCATAGTAATCTTGAACATTGATTTGCATG
>JACGDI010005528.1:790929-803383 GCA_014898725.1 Jacaranda copaia
CATTTGTTTTTTGTTTTACACATTCATTTTCATTTTTTAGTTTGAAAAATAGAGATTTATTATTTTTTTATTTTTACAAATATTTTTATTTTTAAAATAAACTCTTATACTCTTTTTTTTTATTTTTTTATTTTTTATTTATATTTGCATGTATTTAATATAAAAATACTATATTTTTTTAATACAACTCATTTTCAATTCTACATAATTATTATAGTTTAAATCAAACATCCAATTAATATTTTATTTTTAAAAATATATCTATAACTAACTTTTCTCTATTTCTTTTAACGAAAAACTAAAAATGCCTCTAAAAACATAAATTCAAACGGCCCCTAAATCCATATGTGGAACATGAAAGAAAATATCCTTAAAATGGGATTTCACTTTGATGATAGGGGAACAAAGAAAATACCCACTTTTGTCCTTGCAAGTAAGTTGAAGCAAGTTGAACATTTTATGTAAAGATTGGATTAGATCGATTCGATTTGTTAATAGTTTAATTTAATTGATATATACATTTCATATTAATTATTTAATAATTATCAAATGGTACTAACAATAAGTATTTTATATTAGATTTATATGTAGATGTTCAATTCTGAACTGTTATTATTTTTCTATACAATTTAACCATTGATTTAACCATCGAAAAGGACTTTCAACGATCTTAATGATTATTCGTACTTTTTAATTTTTATAACTTTCAAATCGTATTGACAAAACAGTCATCGTGACAGAACCCTAATTAACTTCATTCAAATTGTTTCAAAAGATCACTTTAAAACTCATGTCATATTTGACACGAAGTATAACATGAAACTATATATAATGCAGTTAATTCTCTACTTTATAATTATTTATGAATTCAACCTAAATTGCATCGAAGTGTCTACATAAATTTTAGAACAATTAATATTTAGTTAGTAAACGAATCGAAGTTGAGCCGAAAAGAAAGAGAAAATCTAATGAAACAATACTTTTTTCTAAAAATTTGGCTCCTTTAGTACCAATCTTGAATGAGCTTTTCAAGTATACCAAGTTGGCTAGTCTTAGCATATTCACTGCCCTTGTCTTGTTGGTGTCACCATTATTATCACTGCTGATACACCTAATTAAGGGTCACAGATCCTCCACAATCTATGCTGGGCTCAGACAAAAAAATAAAATAAAATAAAATTGCCACAGCATATTTTAATTAAACCATTCAAAAAAATAGATTTACCCAATGTCAGATTAGCTGTCTGGAGTTCTCCAAATCTTATTGCAAGCTTTTCAAGAACTGGAAATGATATCTTCAACTTTTGAACATGCAAACTGACAAGAATGCCCTTCCAGGAGGGGGGTGGAAATGATACATGAGTAACCAGCACAAGGGTGTTTTCTTTGAAGGGTATTGATGTAAATGGACATTCTATGTGTTTCTTGGTTCAGTTGGGAAATGCACTCTCTCACATGGGATGTAATTAGTTTCATGTGATCACATGCCTACGACTTATCCCATGTTATTATGATCTCTGTTTGGATTAAATGTCAGAAGACAACAGCTTTCTCGCTCTCTGTCTCTCTGACTAATCCTTGTCTAATAATTAATCCGCCACTAAGCAGAAGCATTAATTACCTATTAAAGAAGTGTTTTCCCTTGCACAAAATTAAAGTTGCAACAACTTAGGGGCCGTTTGGTTTTATTTTTTGATAAAAAAAATAGTGAAAAAAAAATAGTTATCAGTGTGGTTTTGAAAATGAAATGTTGTTTTGATATTTTGTTTAAAATAAAATGACTGTACATAATTAAAAATGAGTTGTATTTAGATATTGTAATGTTTTTGAATTAAAAGTCGTGTAAATGTGAGCACGAGAAAATAAAGTGTGAAAATGGAGAGAGAATGTAATAGTGTGCTTGCAAAAATATGCTGAGAATGAAAATATCTATGAAAATAAAAGAGAAATTGATGGCTTTCCGTTTTCATTTTTAAGAGAAAATGAAAAGGAGTTTTGAAAACAAAACTTATTGGTAATTTTTTTTTTTTGAAAAAGTGCTTTAGAACACACAAAATAAACTATTATAATCTTATAAATTCTTTTAAAAAAATAAAACATCTCTAATTTATTTTCAAAATTTAACATTTTGAACATATTAATTACAAAATTATCATTATTAATATCTTATAAACTCTAAAATTTTATTTTAATCAGAGACTTTAATAACTTATTTTTAAAATAAGATATAACATGTCAAGAGGTGAACAATAATATTTTATAAGATGTAAAATTTAGAAACTTACTAGAATTTTTAAATAAATTTAACCAGACACCCTCTTACACTCAAAAAGACGAATCCTTAACCGATATTGTAACAAAAAACAAACATTTAAAGATAAAAATTTAAATTTTTTAATTAAGGAACACAAAAATTATCGGCTTAATTACCGGCTAAGAGCAAGTTTTAGAATCTTAATTAAAAATTAGTCTCCTAATTAATGTCCATACATGCAGTATCATGCACTCCTACTCCCACCTTACACATAATTGGTTCATACTGCTGTAGCTCCAGCACTTGGGAAGTAAATTAATGAGTAGCAGCATTAGCTTTATGTCTAGTACTTCTAAATCAATGTGGGCACCTAATTAATTATTTCTGACTTTGGAAATAAATAAAACCAGAGCTTAATCGCTTTATTGTCATGCACGTTTTATATTAATATAATTACTGTGTTTCACGCTTTTCAAAATATCTGATCAGTCCCTATGCCTATGATAAAAAAATATTGCAAGAAATCAACTTTGGATTGTTAGTCATATTTGATGGTCCATATCGCCTTGGTTATTAATCATTGAATCAAGTTGATAAGGTAGAGCTTAAGTTGGTTTGTGCTTGGCAACGTTTCACATAATTCTACATATAATATTGTGATATTAATTTTGTATACTATAAACTTTAGTTTAAGCATAGTTTACTTTTATTCTAACTTCAATTAAATATCGATTTAATTCAATTTAAGCTTGTATTTGTAACAATTACAGTTGTCATGTGAAATTTGCTTGTAATTATCAACTGAGTTGAATGTACTAAGGGTCCGAAGGAATGAACAACATAACAATTATTGGCATACTTTTATTTAGATTTGGTTTGAATGCAAATCAAATTTAATTATAGTATGCGCTGGCATCAATAATCAAATGAACTTATTAGTGATTAGCTCAACAAGTTCATAGAGTCGAAAGGGGTAAACAATATAACAGTTTCCAATTTCTTTTATTCAAACTCGACTTAGATGTAAATTCAATTCAATTTCAATATGTGTTAGCATCCTTCAAATTTATCAAGTGAAACTTACTATTCATTTGTTGTTTTGAGTTAATGTAGGGTTGGAAGGAGGTGAACAATATGCCAGCTTTTTAACTTACTTTTACACAAACTTCACTTGAATGCAAATTCAATTCAATTTGGGATAGCATCAATCAAAATTGCTACATGAACAGCTTGAATGCAAATTTACTTTAATTTTAGCTTCCATTAGCTTCAATCAAAATGCCAGGCAAAACTCAATAGTTTTTAATTGATTCAAGTTAACTTAAGATCGATACAGCTGAACAATGTATCGATTTTTATATTTTTTTATATTTAAATCAAATTATAATTTTTACTCGAATAGAAGTAAACTCATTTCTACAAACTCTTCAAATTTTCCTTATGAATAAAACTTTTCCCATATAAAAATGATATATGTAGTTCAAAATTTCTAAAGTCTTTTATAGTAAAGATCAAGATCAACCAAACTACTGCATCATCCAAAATAACTCCATGAGGCCACAAAATTAGAGTAAATTGCAATAGTTTGAAACCTTTTTGTCTTTTAGCACTCAAGGTGTCCATGTGCTGTCCCCACAAACTCCATAAACAAACTTCCCTCATTTGACTGGGCTTCACCACACCTCTCACTTTTAATATTAAATATTTACTGTACCAAAAAAAAAGGTAATGTTTGGTTACATTTTGAATGTTTTAGATGATGTGTTTTGGAAAAATGAATTTTGAGAGTGGAGTTGAAAAATGTGATGGATATTTGTTTATATTTTGAAAAATAGTTAAAAAATTATTTTGAATAATTTTGACATATTTATTTACATTTTGGAAGGAGGCAATTTTTACTACAACAATTAAATAATATTTATTTTGGTTGGAATTTTAGAGTGAAATAGAATTGAGAAATATTTTTTATTATAAAAATAATAATAAAATATATAACATATATATATATGTATATGTGATGATTGGATATAATTTTTTTAATTATAAAAATAATAATAAAATATTATGATATGTATATATATATGTATGGAGTTTTTGTTAATAAATCAATTGATTTGAAAGGATAATTTTAAGGTGAAAATAGAATTGAGAAGTATCTTTTATTATAAAAATAATAATAAAATATATAATATGTATATATATATGTATATGTGATGATTGGATATAATTTTTTTTAATTATAAAAATAATAATAAAATATTATGATATGTATATATATATGTATGGAGTTTTTGTTAATAAATTAATTAATTTGAAAGGATATTTTGGAAATTATAGTTTGGATATTGATATTTGGTGTTTTCGCAAGAAATCAACTCACATGTTTAATTATATTTTACCAAAACAAATGCGACCAAACATAGCCAAAACAGTTGGAGCAAAGCTCCCCCACCCCAACCCCCCACTGTATAAACTCCATGCACACATTCTCCACGCACAAAATTCACCAGCCAAGAGAAAAACTCCACCAAATCCATTTCTCTCCTCGTCACAAATGGTCTCTCTAGAAACCCTTCACCCCCCGAACACATCCAAATGCGCCGCCGCCGAGTCGATCTCCAACCCCCGCATTTCCTTCTCTGCCGAGTTTCTCGACGAGAGCAACTTCATCTCCATATGTCCCAAGGAGAAAGAGCGGGCGGAGGCCGAGGCGGAAAGAGATCAGAGGGCCGCAAGATCAACTGCGGAATTCGAGTTTCTGTCTGGAAATTTAACGAACATGATGACTGCAGATGAATTGTTCTCTGAAGGTAAGCTGCTGCCGTTTTGGCAAATGCACCACGCAGAAAAACTCAGCAAAATCACATTGAAAACTGAGAAAAATGAAGACAGGCCTGAGGAAACTGATCAAAACAACAAGGAGGAGAGTAGAATAAGCTGGTTTCTTGATGATGATCCCTCCCCCAGACCCCCTAAATGCACTGTTCTATGGAAAGAGTTACTGAGGTTGAAAAAACAACGTGGTTCTTCGACTTTATCACCGTCTTCGTCTTCTTCTTCTTCCTCATCCTCTGAAATCCCATCCGCAGAAGGGGTTGCAAATAGGGAGAAAGTTGTGAAGAGGGTTAAGAAAGGGCTGGAGAGAACAAGATCAGCTAGCGTAAGGATAAGGCCTGTGATAAATGTCCCTATTTGCACACAGGGGAAAAACAGTGCAATTCCTCCACTGTTTTCCTTAAGGAGAGGAAGACTAAAAAGCTGAGATTGAGGGAGATGTAGAAATTGCTGTATTTGGTTTGTTTTTATTTGTATTGATGTCATGTTTTTTGTTTTTTGTTTCTTCTTTTGGAGGTTTGTTTAGATTGATGTTTTAATTTACAAAGTAGTAAGAATCTGCAAAATTGTTGTGTAGATGCTGACTTTGTTGCTTCTGTTTAAATGTTATGGCCAACAACCGATTTTCATGTAGTTTCATTAAGATGTATGATTTTATTTTGTGGTTTAGCTTCAAAGGGAGAGATTGGAAAACATGATCCATGGATTGTGGAAACTCCTTTAATTATTGCTCTAATTGTTATCATTAACTTTATGATATATTATTATTCTAATTTTGTCCCGGAATCAACAATTTTCGGATAATCTAAAAGTTATTTCAATAATACATGTTGACTCGATAGTATCTCAGTGTGACTATTACTTTTAGAGCTTTTACTGCTATTTTTATTGTAAATGTGACATAGATTGAAGTCAGCAACTGAAGAGCTTCTTTAGATATGAGGTCTTTTAAATAAAAGATATGGGAATGGTTGGTTATGTTTATTGTGTAATTTTATTATATGTTTGTTATATATTTTGAAAGAATGAATTATTGAAAAATGTGAAAGTTATGTTTTGTTATATTTGTTTATGTTTTGATAGAGATATTTTTTACTTTTGCACTCAAATTAATATTTTTTTATTAAATTTTTGGGGTGAAAATAAAATTGAATGATTTTCTAATGTTAGAATAATAAAAAAATATATATGATGTATATATAATATATATATGTATATATTAAAAAATGTGCATTTTGAAAGGAAAAATAAAAATATATTTAGTCATGCTCTTCCAAAATAATGTTGTTCTAGGAAAACATAAGGAACAATAATCTGGCAAATGGTTTGATTTGATTTGAGTGCTCATTTATTATAACTATATGTTTTGATTCTTTACTTCGACCGGAACAAATATCTAAATTTGATATTCTTAAATATTGGGTACAACAGTCTTCCTCAACAAGGCTGTCAAGGAATTGAAAGAACAACATGCTAGAAAAACAACGTAAGATGTAACATTAATGTATCATTATCGAGAGATAAAAGTACTCGGGCAGGAAATTTGCAGGCTAATTGCAGCACTAAGTGGGAATTATATTATTTATGTGCACAATACATATACCACCCTACTTCCAAAATACACACACAAAAAAGATGTCATAAGAACATGCTTGTTAATACAAAAACAATGATGTACACTTGATCTGGCCATTAATGATGTTCATCCGTGTCGGCAAATGCTTTAGAATGAAAGAATCTTGGCTCACAACAAAGTAGTAAGAACGTATTAAAGTAGACAAACCTATAAATCTTACTGTAATGGAAGAAGTTGATCAATTGCTTCAACAGATCTTGCACGATTTAATAGCCGAGCAAAGAATGATGGAAGGAACAGTCTTAGGACTGTGGTGGAGTCAACAATGGATTCCCGGGAGTATACCTAAGAAGAAAAAGATTCCAATCACTTAATCGCCCAAACTCAACATAAAGGGAAGGGCCATACTAGCTCAACAGACAGTTACCTTAGTGTTAATCCAGGTTTTCTGGTAAGGCTGCTCGGTACTTGGCCCGTTAGATTGTTGTTCTGCAGGAAGCTGAGGAGAGAAAACGGCATTAGAATATGTCCGTCAAAAGGTGCATTGGGAAGCAAAGAGTGGGACAATGTGGACAGGCTAAGTTTGTTGGATCAATCATAATATAAGCACTTCCAGTAATGCATATTTTGCCACAAATATGAAATATCAACTTCACAAAAGCTGCTGAGTTTAAAACTTACAGTTCACGTAAGTTTTTCAAGTTTCCGAGTGATGGAGGAATTGTTCCACCAAGGTGATTGTCTTCCAAATGCCTGAAGTTGAAGATGGAGCAGATTGAGAAAAAAAATATTATAGCCGAAGAAAAACATGGTGAATTAGTTTCATATATCATTGACCATGAAAGATCAATGTTAGATTAGTCAATATCCGGACAGCATCCTTTATCATTAACTAGCAAGAACCAAGAAGTCATTTTTCTTGCAACCTATGATAGGATCAATTTTATAGGATAGTAGTGCATAAATAACAGGGTATCTTCACTCACAAAATCTTCAATCCCTTTAATGAACTGAGGTCCGGAATAGTTCCCGACAAACTGTTATTTCCAAGCAAGCTGCCAATAACAAGAAGCCATCAATGTTAGAATCACATATCTGAGCTTATAAAACTTGAGGATTATACATTCACTCACATAGTAGTCAGTGCTGTAAGCCTGGTAATACCATGTGAAATTGACCCAGAAAGGCCCATGCTTGTCAAATTTCTATTGATAACAGGAAAAAGGATGAATAAGCTGCAAAGTCCATTTGCTGCCGTTGATAAGTTGCAGTTTGAATATAACATGTATAGTAAAAATTCTACTCACAAAGTGACTATGCGAATTCGGGGGCCTTCAGAACAAGTAACTCCAGTCCATGGATATTCGATTGGCAAACATGGATCACCATACCAATCAGCTGGAGGGTTCTGGAACCTTCTCCTCAAATTTATCATAGCAATTACTGCAAGAAAATGAACATAGAAGCGTACTCACCATATCAGGCCTATATTTAGTTTGCAGTAGTAAACGTTAAACAATGATATTGAAGAAAAAATGGACTAAAATTTACTGGACGAATGCCAAAACTATACAAATGCTTGACTATTTAGAGGATTGATTTGATGAAAGTCATATAATGCGTGAGGATGACTTGTGATCTGTAGCAAGGCTCCCACAAAGTTGTCATCAACATGGAGAATTTCAAGGTCATGTGCCATAATTTCTAATTTGTTAATCCATAACTATACATGCTCAGATTGGTATGGCTTTTCAAGTTCCATGTCTCAGTAGAAGAGAAAATTATGTGAAATGCTTAATATAAGCCCATCATAGTTATAGAGCATTCGGCACAGAACATACCATCGCGTGGGAGAGTTTTCCCTCCAGCTTGAAGCACGTAAAAAACCTCTCCAGCATTAATGAGAGGGCCAACAGTTGATCCAGGAGCGGGAGTCAAAGTTAAATTTGTAATGCCGGAAAGAGGCCACTGGTTTGCAAACACAACAATACCAGTGGGAGTCACACTCAAGTTATTGTAATATGTAACACCATTTAGGGTTATGTCCAGCGTTCTTGAGCTCCCTGAATCATCCGCAAAGTATAGAGCAACATAATAATTATTTTTACTTGGAAGGTCACTTGGAAGAGGACCGGGAGGCCAAAGTAATGTTATTGGTTCAGGCAGGCTTCTTGACAACCGAGTCTGGAACACTTTCGCAGGGGGCAGGTTCCAAATACCAGAAACAGCAAGATTTCGTGTAGACTGGGGAAATGCATCGTCTCCAAATGGTTCCCAGAAGCGATTAAATGGATCATCAGGATATCTGGCGATCCCACATGCCTTTTGTTAGCTAGATAAGAGAATAGCAAAAGATACTGCCTAGTGTAGATTCTTACTTTGATGAAATCATTGTTGCAAGAACCAATAATGCAACAGTCAAGAATTCATATCCGAACTTTTCATGTTTCCTATGCTAAGTAAAACAAGCAAATCATCATAAAATGGGAACAACAATTAGCCCCTTTGCAAATTATTAGAAACAAACTAGCTGCCTAGGTACAAATTTTTATGCGGCCATTATAAGTTTGTGCTTCAATTATGATTCCTAATCAACAGAACAGACTTATGACACAGCAACGTAAGAAGCCAATTTAGATAAAAGGACACAAAATTCAATGGTCATTTTAGCGAAATAAGGATAGATAATCACAAAAACAATTCAACACACTAAACCATTACTATTTCTAAAAATTACTTCTATCGAAATTTGACAACCAAAAGTAACAAGAGGAGCAAAGACTCACCCCATCACTAGTCCATCATGCCCAAAACTGTGCCTTGCCACCAACTTTAAAGCATAAGCTTTAAAATCCGTGGAATTGTACAACTGATCCCACAAAAGTACAACCTCTAGAGCAGAAATAAAAGGGTCAGAATCAGTATATGTATTTGCAGCCAAACACACACTCAAATTCTTCCCTGTAGGCATAAAGACCCCTTCATAATAACTCAAATTCCCACTCAAATAATCCTCTGTTGTATTCACTACACTCCAAACTGTCCCATCAACCATCTGATCAAAAACAGGGGGATTAACATTCCCATTAACTCCACCGTAGTAATATGTTGTCCTGATTAAGTATTTCCTCGTACGAGCAACTGGAATTTCGTAGCAGAACTTCTTGAATACGTTGTCCTGAAGAGGAAACGTACGCACAGTTGAAAGAGTAGGGATTAGCACTGGTTCTGCAATATTCTTGGAAGTCCCTGTGGATATGTAGCCGCCGTCCGGCTGCCATTCCAAGCCGTTGACCGTGGACTTAACATTAGCTCCACAATCAATAAACACACCTGGAAAAAAATACGAAATATTTAATTTTCCATTACCAAAGAAAAGCCTGAAAACCCAAAGAAGCCTTTTATTAGTAAAATCGCAAAGCCAGGCTAAGTTTTGCCAAGATTTAACAAGGGTTGTCTTCAAGATCAATAAAAAATCCAAAAGAACAAAGAAATTGAAAAAGGAAACACATAATTCAATCAATTATTCCGATTTACCTCTGAGGGGTTGAGAAAAGGAAACTGGGAGCAGAAGAAAGAGCAGGAAGAGACAAGGGGCAATCATCGTGGTGGATAATGGTAGGAGAGATAGACATGAGAAAGAGAGAAAAAATTGAGTCTTCAGAGAGAAAAAGCTACAGAAAAAGGAAATTGATGGAGTTGATGGGAGGAGTTGAAGGGGTCAGCTGTTTGATGAATTCCGCAAGAAAGAGATGAAGTTGGTGAGGAGGAAAGAATAAAGAATCATGAGATGTTTGATTATCGCGGGAAAAAAAAATCATGGAAACCCAAGACAAGGTCAGAACGGCATCAGATTGTCTTTGTTGTTTGCTTGTCATTCATGGGTTTAGTAAAAATTCAACGTGACAGCAGCTACAGTTCTTTTCTCATCCCAAGGTGTATAACTGTATATATTGCAAGCTTGATAATGAACAAGCTTGTGATTGAAAAATTGGAAGCATTTTTACAAAATGTTTTCATCCTAGCAAATAAAATCAAACGCTCGTCTTTTTAAAAAAATTCAATTTTTTCTTTTTGAATTTTATTAAATTTTTTCTAATTATTTTAAATAATGAAATCAATCAAAATTATGCATATTTATATATGTCAACCATTATTTAATATATATGGATTATTTGGTTTTATTTATACACACACGTTAAGAGTCTATTAGAGTTTGGATTTTTGACTTTATGTTTTATGTATGAGATTTATGTGTTGAATGTCATGTAGTCTAGTGGTACAAGTATCATATATAAAGTGTGAGATCAAGTACTCGAATTCTAATGAATCCCGAATGTGCACTTGTATATAAATAAAAAAGAGAGAGTTATCTCATTGGGCCAAAAGCCCCTTGACTATTTTGGTAAGTGGGTTGGGGCAATGCCATGTATGTTTGATTTTATTTTGAAAAATGAGAGCAAATAAATTATATTGTTCATATTAAATTTGTACCTTTTTATTTAATTAATGGATCTAATGATGCCAATTTTAGTAAGATGAGCTTCTTGATTTTGATCAGAAGGTATGGGTCAACTAGAAAGATAGAATTGGATGATGTAGATTGAATCCTATAGCTAATGAACAAAAGCTAGGCTGGCTGACCCTCTCAGTCAAGACGTTCTGATGCTTAAGTCAGTTTTCGACATGGGGAAAATTTGGTAGAGTAATAGCTTAAGAAATGTGTAAAAGCGTACCTTTATCTCTGGAAGAGGAGGTATTTATACTGTTTGGCAAGGGTTGAAAAAATGAGTTTCTCCCTCACACACTCCAGATCTTGTCTTTCATGAGTAGGGACAACTTAGGACTCTTCCACGAGTAGGGACAACTTAGGTCTCTTCCACCTAGTCCAGAGCCTTACTAATGATTAGCTGGTCAGAGAGGGAGCCCTCACCATTATTAATGCGGAGGTGATGGGCCATCAAAACTATTTAATGCGAATAGAAGGGTGATTTAGATGCATTTAATGCGGATGCGATAGGTGGTAGGTGTTGCCATTAATGCTTCTGGGGTCGGGTTGCTATCATGTTGTTTGTCGGTTTTAACCTCTCTAGGTTGGTATATCTCGACCTTGGAGGTCAATTTGGGCTTTTTGAAATGTTAATGTGTATGAGCCTATTTGGGCCTTCTACTAGGCTTGCACCTTTATTGGGCTTGTGAGTTTACCTATATCATGAGTCCCCTCCATTTCGTAGTCTGACTATGAGGAGGTCGAAGTAAGGAGTAGTGTTTTGCATCATTGCGATATCGATCAAAATTTTTGCTTTAAAATTCGACGAGGATCGCAAAGGTGGGAAAACATTTTCAAATCTCAATTGGGGTTTTTAAGGTGGGAACCATTTTTGATAGATACATTGGAATTTGTGCACGATTGGCTGATGGTTACGCATTTATTACTAGGTTGCTAGTCAAATTAATTGGTTGGCATTCTGGGCCTGCTTATAAATAGTTGTTTTCATTGCTTATTTTTCATTTTTGCTGCATTGAATAGAGGTTGAGCTCTGGGAATTCTTGGTTGAGTTTGAACAGTCTTCAATTTTGAGTTTTTCGTTTGAATTTTTTGTAAGTCTTCCTTCTCTTGTTTTAGTTTTTGTAATAGCATACTCTTATATGCGTCTTCAAGCTCTGACTTCGAGACAACACGATCGTTAGATGCTAGTCGAGGCGTCTAACACTCTACTATTTTCCAAAAAAAGCCTTATTCCACTCCCGAGTATCATTAGATTTGATGTTTTTATACATTCAAAAAT
>JACGDI010005528.1:803477-864425 GCA_014898725.1 Jacaranda copaia
GAGAAATCAAATGTGTACTTTGAACCAATAAATTTGAATATTAACTATTAATTAATAGTTTAGAATATCCTTTTGGATTGAAATTGTGAAAGATGATCTAGAATTTTTTCCATTAAAAAATTTCAAACCAATATTTAAAATAAATTAAAGTATCATTAGTATCGTGTTGAATGCTAGGGTAGGTTGGAAAGGATCCAATAGATTTAGATGGTGTTTGGGCGAATATATAATCTCCTAAAATATCTTATAAAATATTTGAGAGTTTATAAGATAAGATGT
The DNA here is from genome assembly GCA_014898725.1 of Jacaranda copaia. Lineage (NCBI taxonomy): Eukaryota > Viridiplantae > Streptophyta > Magnoliopsida > Lamiales > Bignoniaceae > Jacaranda > Jacaranda copaia. The sequence continues at coordinate 803,757 of JACGDI010005528.1, forward strand.
TAGGATTTGGTAATTTTTTTTAAAAAAAGAATTTATAAACACCTAAAATAATATGTTAAGATCTTATAAGCTCTTTTAAAAAAAAGTAAAGAATTTTCAACTTATTTTTAGGATCTTAACAAACTCTCTTAATTTTAATCATATTAATCACAAAATTTTTATTACTAACATCTTATAAGCTCCAAAATCTTATTTTATCCAAATACTTTAAAAATTTATTTTTTAAAAAAGATTTAAAATCTTATAAGATGTAGGAGCTTGTAAAATCTTTTAAATAAATTTAGCTGAACATATTTTAAAGGAACTTTTAAGTGTCCAAACAATGTTTTAGCATTCCATTTCACCATCACCATATCGCTATAATGAATTAAAAACCAATTATATATGTCAGTTGATTATAGCCCACTGGAATTATGTGGGTTAGTATTCACCAATTGTTTGCATATTGGTCCTTTGAAAGATTGAACATTATATTTGGGTCAAGGGCCAATATCTGAACTGAAACACACTTATAACCACGAAGCCCAATCCAGATTGTTTAGATAGAAGGTAATTGGACATGAACAATTTGGATTTAGCCAATACATCAATTTCCTTGTCACATAGCTAAGTCGCTTACACAAATAACTTAAGGATTGCCATTTATCAGGATGCAATTAATACATACCTTATTCAATTTATTCTTCCAGTGGATTTCGTGTAGCTATTTTACTGACTGGAGTATTAAAAAATTATTGTTGGATATATTCCAACACTCCTAAATGAATTTATGGTTTCAGGATACAAGAATATTTTGAGAATCACTTCCTCCCTTGACTTGGTGTTCTCTACCTTATGATCAATTGAGGTCTTCCCAGTCCTAGTCAGAATTGAATCCACACACCACACCAAGCAATGAGAGACGATTCAAGAAGAAAAGACCACTTGTTGATTTGAAGACAGAAGACAGGTAATGGGATTAGAAGAAAATTTATTATCCCCTTCCATATTACATAATTGAGAATTAGAAGGCTTTACCATGCCATTCACCATTGGGGGCTTTTAGCAAATGCAACACTCACTTCAAAACCATCCCCTTCACCAGAAATCCCCCTCCGAATAGAAGTAAGTGAAACTATTCTTTCCCTAATCTCCCCTTATTCATTTTAAATAAACGAGTCACAATGGATCGACATTCAAACCAACCGACCCTACGGTACAATCGAAGTTTAAAACCAATCCTCCAACATCAAAGAAAACACTAGAGTTTCTAAAAGAAAAACTTAGGGCAATTTGAAGGAACCAATATCGATGGGGTGGTGGACGTCTTGGAATTATGGTTGGCAATATCTCCTAAGCAAGATGTTATCTATATTTTTAGACAGATTAGGGGGAATAAGAGCTAGCATTCTCTAGTGCCAGCTTTGACATAGATTTATTCCTCTTCTTAAGTGTTTTTATTAGAAATGCCAAATATGGGAAGTCAGAGCAAAAACCCTCGACACTAGGTGGGATATTGTAGGATTAGGAGGTGGTAGAAGGGCTTAAAGAGAAGCCATCTCTTATTTGTCCTTGGAATTAGGTCTAACAAGTTAATACTAATCTTAGGCCCAAGACTTCCTTTGGCTTGATGCTCAAAAGAAGTGGAAGAATTCTTCCAAAGACAATGCTAGAATTGGAAAAAGTACACTATCTTGTAATTTGTGGCAAGAAAAAAAAATTTGTAATTTGTGGGAAAGCAAAAAGTACAAGAAGTGGGCCATTTTTAGGCTGATCTCATCAAGTGGCAAAGTTGAGATTTTAAATTAAATAAATTAAAATATAAACTATACAATCAAATACATATAATTTATAAGGTGTACAAAAGAGCCCATTCAGACTTCAACTCGAGACTTCCTACACAATAGGAGAGAGTGTCACTATACAATTTGAGTCTTGAATTGGCTCACACTAAAACTGCTGTTATTTATCCAATTTATGCTAGTTTGTAAGTTATGTGTAGATTGTCAATTGATGTATGATTATTATATAGAGCTTAATTATCTATTAATTTACATTAATATGTACCATATAACTTAGAAAAAATGGATATAGATAATTCTAGGAATATTAATAATATTAGAATTATCAAAATATTAAAAAACTATCAAAAATAAATGTTATAAATGTGTTTAGGAAATGTTAAATAATCTCTATTACGACAGTGGATTGAATCAAATATTTTATATAAATTTTAATTTCACTCCCTCAAATTAATGCAAATGATAGTATGAAAATTAACGTGGAACTCATATATTTGAATCCTACAAGAGAAATAGAATGATACAAAGATTGATAGAATTAAGTGGTATAATAGTACAAAAATTTGTATGTAATTAAAGCATGTGCATTGATGGGATATATTATTGCTTTCCTTTTATTTTCTTTGAGAAAATATTAAACCATCAAATACTTTAATTAAAAAATTGACACGATGAAAAGAAAAAAAAATTGTCTTAATAAATTAATAAAATTCATTTTGGAAGATAGAAATAAAATTTTCTAGTTGATTGGATGTAGCTAGTCAATATTTTTGTATTCATAATAAAATATGAAAATAGTCTCTGGAAAACAAAATGAGATTGGTAAATATATTTTTAAAAATATTCCCTTATTATATAACCTGCAAAAATAGAAAAAAATGACACGAATCAAATTAATTTTTTTAGTACGTAACATTGGCAAAATAAACCTACTGATCATTTATAAACAATGGAAACACATCAATTGTCATGGCTCATTCAAGATGTACATTATTGATTAAGTCTCCACATATATTCAAATTAGCTAGAAAAAGAGAAAAAGTTATTAAAAACTAGGTTAAGTGTTTCAATTGTTTTTTTACCTTTTTTTTATAAATAAAAATTTGATAATCACACTCATCAAGAATTCATTGTAGTTTAAATGTCAAACTTCGTTATTGAACTAATACACCACTGGACAATTTGAAACTTTCCAAGCACATGGAGTATATTTAATTTGAAAATTTTAATAACAAATTAAATGTAAGATAACCATGTCAAGAAATGTTCCCCCGAAAATTAAAACTTCAAATTCACAATTTTGAAAGTTGCATCGTTAATATTATTAAGGGTTAAATTCATTTTACCCCCTTATATTATGGGGTAGATGTTAAATACCCCACATATTATCAAAACCTTCAAATATTCTCATCAAAGTCATTTGCTATTAGTAAAATAGCTGATAGTGTTAAAACTCTACGATAAATTAATGATTTAACCTCAAAAGTAACTAAATAACATAAAAACCTAGGATATGTGGTATTTTTCCCCCTGTGTAGACAAATCTATCATTGGCATAAAGAAAAAGTGACTGAAAAGAAACAAGATATTTAGCTTACTTTTTCTTGTCACTCACAAAGAAAAACCCCAAATATCATTCCAAAATTTTAAAAAAGATCTAGTAGAAATTTGATGGCGAATACTAAAAGATATAGTGCCCATATGTGGTGGAACAAATGAATTGATTTTTGGCCAGTAGTTGGAAGTTAATTGATTAGTATGTCTCAACCTTGAAACCTTAGAATTTTGAGATTTTTTTCAATTTGCTTATTCAATTAGAGTTTTTCAAAATAATGATAAATTATAGTGAAATATAACAAAACTTTACATATTATTATAGATTTTTTATATCTCAAAATGATTGCAAATTTGGAAAATTTTAGACAAACAATTGTGAAATAGGAATGCGTATAATGGTCCCCCCACTTTTTTTTGCACAAGTAGCCTCTATTTTGTTGGTCCCATATATTTTGAATTAGGATGAAATTGTTTAATGTTATTTTTTAAATGAAAAGATTTAATATTTTTTTTGAATTAGGAGTTAGATGATGCTTTAGTTCCTAAAATGATAGTAACAAAAATTGAAGTAAAAAATTTGAGCATTATACAGTAAGTCACAAGGGTATTTGAATATAAAATTTATCTTGGGTGCTGGGCGCCGAAGATTGGAACGCGACCGCCCCAATGCCCAATTTGAGTGCTATGGTGCCCTTGTTTTGTTTTTGGGAGCTGTGGTGCCCAACCATCATGGGTGCCCACACCCAAGATTGCAAAGCGGGAGCCACAGCGCCCAAATTTAGCATTGCGGCACCTATGTCCTTTCACCATTGCTTTTTTTTTTTTTAAATTATAAATAATAAAATAACAAAATTATTATATGGCAAAATGTTGCAATCTATGTAGTAGCAACAAGCCATTCTTCAATAGTGTTCAAGCATAACGGTTCAAAATCTTTATCAAAATCTATACCAACCAATTCATCAAGCAAACTTAACGTGCTTATAATTCTCCCAACACTCTCATTCAGCAAGCATTCTCAAACAAATTAATCTAGTAAGGATTTAGCGCAACTTCTTGTTCTAACTCTTTGATAGGCAACACAATCTTTATTTAGCACTTTCATTTCCTTCATCCTTTTCCAAATTGAGACAAAGTTTTGGAATTTTGTTTGAAAGATTATATTTAGAAAAAAGAGATTATATTTAACATCTAGTTATATATAAAATGGTCATGTTTATCAATGTAATCTTATTCACTCTAAATACAAACTCATGTAGTAATATACAAAATCCATCATAGACAATGTGTGATGATATAAAATATTCAAACAACAAAATCATCATTAAAACCATATTGAACTTGCAATTATAAAAGAAAATTAAATTTTAAGTGAGATCATTTTCCTCTAGCTCTTTAACCTTCAATGCTTTCTTCACTCTCGATGGAATTATTATCAATATGACTTACTATGAATAAAGTAATGGTAAAGAAATTTATCAGTGTTGGGATTAATTAATGAAAATTAAATAATAAATACAATAAGCATAAATCTATTTGATCAAAAAATTAATCTAGATAAGCTTACTAGTAAACTATGAAGTTATGTTTGGATTTGGGCAATCCCAACATGCATTTATCATATGTTGGGAAATTGAGATGTATTTGATTCAAAAGAGTGGTATGGGTTACTTCTCCAAATTGCATTTCGTTCTAATAAGGAAAACAAATCAAATTAGTAGTTACTGATATCATAAAGCATAACAAAAAGTTAAACGATAATTTACCTGAGATGAACTTATAAAAGAATGAGGCATTCTAAGATTAGGTTGCATTGAATACTGCATGAAAAATTGAGAGTGTGGTTGCATCACATCATAATTTGATTGTTCTCTATTGGTGAGTGGCAAAATAATTGTTAGCAGCTTATGCAAGCTTCGATGATGATGTGAGTGTGTCTATCCCCAACATGCAACTTTTCTTGCTGTCATTTTTTGTTTGGGGTACTACATACATGCATCTTATTTAGACAAGTGTTGGATTTATGACTAGGGACTCAGTTAAAAAAAAAAAAATTAGAATGAGAAATAAAAATTTTACATAAAACTAGATACATTACAAATAATTGTACTGTTAATATGAAAAAGAAAGATGCAAATCCATATAAGAAATATCAAAACAATAAAACATACTTGCATATGCCACATTTTTGTTTCTTTGAGCGAACTCCACCCCTTGACTTTACTAGCACTAGATCACACTCACCATTCTTCAAATTATACATATCACATTCTCGAACTTATTCTTTGGATTGCTTTTCAAAATTTTTCAAATTATCCATTCCACCAAACTTCTCTTTGTTAACAAACTGATTGATAAAATTTTTCTCCACTTCCAATGCTACTTGTCTTACATTATAGAGTTAAAAAAGCCAATGTTTGTCTATAATCCCAAATAACATAGATTCATGCAATCTTTTTTCAGTTGAGCAAATCTATTTCACTGAATATTAGGTTATGAGAAATGGGACATGAATAACATTTCAAAACTTCTCCCAGCATCAATGGTCCATCTAGGAAAAATGCACCCATGGGGAAATGAATCAAACTTTAATGATTTGAAGGTTGTAATCATGTGACAACAAGGAATGCCTTCAAACTCAAGCATTAAACAATCACACACACACACACACACACACACACACACACACATATATATATTTATCGGCAAGTTTGTCAATATTGATAGAGTATATGTGTCCATTAAACTTTTTCCAGTTCTCAAACTTCATATTTGCCATGACCAACATAAACTATTTCTTTTTGCACGAGTCCCTGTTTAGCTAGAATTTGCTCTTGGACCTTTAAGAAAATCTTATTCATAAGGACTGTGGTTGCATGCTGTTCAAGCTTCTTTAGAGGACTATCTTTAACCTTGTGCTTTGTCTTTTTACAGGCTTTCTGCTTTTCAAAAAAATCATTTTGCATTTTTTGAATGGTTTGATGATAATGCTTAAGAAACTCAATTATTGTGAACCTTTTTCTACATGAAAGTTTAATTAACACATTTATCAACTTTGAGCGGCTAGTTATTCTGATACCATCCGTAGATTGTCCACAAAAAAATGCATATGCCCATAAGTACCTCTTATCATAAGTTTCAAGGATCTATGGATGGATGGATACATCATGCTTTTCTATCAAATTATTCCACCTCTCATCAACTTCTTCCTTTAAGCATTGCCTTTGTAGTAGCTTGGACAATCCATTTGAAAAATCAAGGCCTTGAAGCATTCTTTGCAAGATGCCAGCTACAAATTCTACGACTAATATTAGGAAATTTAGATAGAATAACAAGACGCATTGATGAATCCTAATATGTTAATACAACACATGGAACCTTTCCATTCATGGCCACACGAAAGTTATATAACAACCATTGATAGATTCAATCGTCTCATTGCATAAAATGCCAGCACCAAACATAGTTGTATTGCGATGAATATTCACCCCTAATAAAATAACAAGGGGGAACTTGTATTTGTTTGTACCATAAGTACTATCAAACACAAAGACATTACCAAATGTATCAAATTCTGCCATTGGCATTCCATCACACCAAAAAAGTTTTTTAAGACCACCATCTTCATCTACATTATACTTAAAAATCATACCTTCATCATGTGACCTCATTTCTTCAAGTAAGCATAATGTTGTGTTCACATCACCATCTCTGATAATTTTTGTCTATTATTTTTGGAGATAGTTGTATGCATCATTTCTTTTGAATGTAAGTTGTCCAGCACCTCGAATTAGGTGTTCCATGTAATTCAATATCGCATAAGGTCTCATGCCAATCTTAGTAATCAAAGTCAACAATGACTTGTCTGATGGAGTTAAGTACCTTTAAAATTGGTTTAAATAATTACGACATTGGTTTAAACAATTAGAACATAATGATAAGAAATAAGATACTAAAAATACAAATTTATTCTTTATTTAACATATTACTAAATAAGTAAAATAATAAAAGGTACATATTGCAACGGAGGTGACTTGTTGGATCATTAGTGTCTAAAGGATGATTGTACTCTAGAATAAAACAGGTCACGTTATATAGACCAGAAAGATGATCGTGTGCAACATAAAAGGTGGCTTGGCATCCATATATGAGATTTGGTTTTACTTTTCCTTTCCTTATGTATCTTGGCTTGGGTTCCATATGAAAGCCCTCGAGTGAACACACGTACTGACAATTCTTTACCAACAACAATATTTTGTTTTTAGCCAACTCTTTGTAATCAGAATAGTTTTAAGGTCGCTTTCTTTTCAACTTCAACTTACATGCATCACACTTTGGCAATTCTGTTTTGCCATTTTGTCTATGAATATCAAATTTGACTCCTCTACCATATCCAATGTAGAATGACTTTGCTTCGTCAACAAACTTAAATACTAATTTATGTATCTTCTCTAGATTCATATCTTGTCCAAATAATCAGATGCATCATAATATCTTCTTTGTCGCTCCATTTATACTCAAATTTTTCATTATCACTCATCAAACTATCTTCGCTCTCTAGGAAGGGACTGAAGCTCTTTTCATGTTCCATTTTTACATCACTTGTTCCTTGTATTCAAAATCTATAGAATAAAATATCATGTATTAAAATTGATAACAAAGATTTGAATCGCCATTAATGGTAGTCCAAGAATAATTCTAAATATATGTAAAGCTTAAAAAAGTCTCTATGTTAAAACACGATCACATTTCCTTAGTTTGTGATTGTATATTATTTATGTGTAAGGATTTAATTTGATGAGGAAATGAAAATAAAATATTAAAAATTACAACTTTTTGATTTATGCTTTTAAGTCGACTTGGTTTATCCTAACCTGATAAGTCTCAACTTATACTTAATAATTTTGTGTCAATATATACAACTCAAGAGAAGAAATCCAAAGCCCAAGGGAATTACCACTTAAGAAGACAATATATATAAAAATTCAAATTTGAACCTACAAGTTTGGAAATTAGACTTTGAATGCTTAATAGTTAATATTGATCTCTAACTTCTGTTCTGCAAATGGAATAGAAATCCTATAATAGAAATTAGAAATGTGAAAAACTTTGAGCACTTTTGCATTTTATTTCTTTTTCTTTTTTAAAATTTTGGTCTTCTAGTGTGCTAAATAAAAAATTAAAAGAAAATAGGAAATAACCAAACTGAATCAACTAATTGGTTTGGTGTTTGGTATGCTCTTTTGGTGTATCAAAATTTTAGTTCGCCTTATGCCGATTCTATGTCACCAAATGAACATCCTAACCCTATATTGTATATTGTACTTAAACAATCCGTTCCACTTCTATGCTCTCTATTTCATCTCAACTTTTAACATTTGAGTCACATAAAACCTCATCCGTCAAAGTTGTTAGTGTAGATACACTTACCATGCCGATTGAACCACTTCAATAAGTCTTAGTTAATCTAAAATAGAGTTTGGTTTCCAAAATCTTTATGCTCCTACATACTGATTGGAACCCACATTTATTAAGTTCTATCAATCTATCTCATTAACAAACAAATTTATCATGTTTGACTAATTACATCATTTCTATTAAAAAATAAGCTATTAGTCACATATTTTCCAATCTTTACCTAGGTTATAGACATGCATCTAGAAGTTGACAAATGCCTTTTTATGTGTTAATGACATGATGGATAATAAATATACATGTGAAATCACATGAAATGGGTTCTAATCTCCACACCTTTCTTTTCCCCTCTCCCCTACCATCTTGTATGTAGGTACGCCATAAGCGCAGACATGTAGGAAAAAATACACAAAGGCCACCAGCACACCAAGGACCAAACTGGATTCTACAATTTCCACTCTTTCAATTGGTGGCAAGACAAAATTATTTTAAAAACTTTAATACCTTGGTCTTAGCTTCAAAACATCTACAAAAGGTTTAGTTCTTCAAGATAAAAATTAAATTATTACATTATAATGCAATTATTATTTATAGTGCCTAATTTACTATGGCAATATCAAAGCTCCATACGTCAAAACTTAGAAATATTTATATGCATTGTTTTTAAAAACTGTAGATAGACATAATTACACATATGACTATAAACACATTGCATGCATGCACACACAGACACAAACACACAGAGAGAGAGAGAGAGAGAGAGAATTCATCTTAAGAAGAAAGAACAAGACTTTTACCTTTATAAAAAAAGTAATTCGTTGAAGCAACACGATCCCTATCTTCACCACACCTTAAACTCAATAATTTTATGTGAATTATGAACTAATATGAGGAATACATTTTTTGATTCTCAAAATTTGTTATTTCTATCTCAAAATGAGTTTTCTCAATTTTTTTATGATTGAATTAGTCTCTTAGAGTTTTTTTTTTTTTTTTTTCTGATTTTCTTTTGATTGAATTAGGATTTAATATTAGAAAAAGAGGGTTTTGAATTTCTTAAAATTAATAAGGTTAATTTGGTTATTTGGAATTAGAAGAGTAATGATATTTATTTTATATTTTGTAATTTAATTTTAACAGAAGATGGTTCTTTATAAGAACCATGGAAGAATCATGGTTCTTTATTTTATGATGGTTCAAGGAGAGCGTTAAATCAAACTGATATGAACAGTTAAAAAATGGGTACATGATGATAAATCAAAGCTATGGGTATAGGATCCTAGAAAACCTGACTTTTCTAACAATAAAGAAGTTTGAGGAGGGTATTTGAAGATTTTAGTGGTATAAGGGGTATTTGACACCTACTCTATAGTACAAGGGGGTAAAATGAATTTAACCCTATTATTAAAATATATAAACACATACATACATATAAATATATATTCTTCAAGAAGAAATGCAATTTACATATGTAGCTAACTGTATGTGTAGAAAACTACTCAAAGAAACCGTAAAAATCTATTATAATGAAAAAAACACTTTTAATATTTTAATTGTGTTGTCCTGAAATTGCGTACGCAGAGGAGGGATGGAAATTACGTATGGCAATTTAATTTGTTACTCGTGGGCATTCCTTTGCTTTAATCTAATAATTTTGGGAATTTTAGTTATTGATTAAATATAAAAATAGTTAAAGGATATATTTGCTTTGATCATTAGGAGCCAAAAGAAGATAAGTTAGAATAGCTTTTTCCCCGCTTGGAAACCCCCTCTGAGGCAACCCATGAATACCCAATCTAGCATTGGAGATCGGGTATTGAGAATCCTTGCCTCCTCCTTGGCCAGCATAGTCCATAAATATATAAACATATATAAGTTTCAAGTATTAGCTATTTCTATGTCGATCATTGCTTCGAAGTCTGCTTTTAGTGTGGGTGGAAGACTTGTCGGTCCTTGTTAGCAGATTTTACTTGTGTTCATAATTGATTTTTGGGCTAATGAAAATAAAGATAAATTAATAATTGTATTATGCTTAGTTAGTTCATTAAGTATATTTTAGTCACTAATTTATTGATATTTTTTAATAGACAATGAAGATATACTTTAACTTACAACGAGGATGACGATTGTGAGAAGGAATTTTTTTTTATTAATATATGTTAAGAGTTTGTTAAGTTTGAACTATAATCTCACATTTTACATGCGAGACTTATGCCACTAGTTCAAATTGCCACTTGACAAAATTGTAGGAAGGATAGAAATAAACTTAATTGTTTAATTTTAGAATTAATATTTATTTAGTTGTATTAATATTTTTATTTTATTTGTTAACTAGGAATTGTGTTGGTTGGTTTAAACTTGTGTGATTTAAATTAATGATGATGAAGAATTGAAAAGAGTGAACATATTGATGGATGTGACTTTTACGAATTTATATTATTGTTATTTATATTTAATTTAATTCTTATTTAATTTTTGGATTATATTTATTGGGTTAATCATATTTGATTTTTGTTGACTTTGAATTGCGTTTATCTTGAGTGGATTTATGGTTCATGGGCTTTTGAATTGATTATATATTTCTGTTTAATCTATTTCAGAAAATAGAATGAAAAATGGGGAATGGGAAACCCACTAAAGTCCGCGCATCGATTGGGGGTACAAAACGGGTATAAAATTATCCTTCTTGTTGTATATGGATATAGATATGGAGATTGATTTGAAAAAAATGGGATGGGGACAAGAACCAATAGTCCCGGATCCAACCATGCCCATTGCCATCCCTAATGGGAATATAATAGGCTATCCGTCAAGAGCTTATAGCTTGTCATGCCTATCATGTTTAATAAAAAGCTCAACTCAAAGTTTAAAAAATAGCTTTTTTAAGTAAATAAGTTAGATTAGACTTGTCAATGAATCGAATTTGAACCAAATTAATATAATTCAAATTTGAATTTAATTATAAAAATCCATGTTGTAGTCGACTTGATATTTGATAGAATTTATATTAGTCAGTATCATATTTACGTTTGATAAATATTCAAAGTTTTGCAGAAAAATTCAATCCAATTTATTTTTTCCTTTTAGATTGTATGTATTATAACATTTATAGAGTAATTTGCTTTAAATTTGAGTTTTTGATAACTTTTTATCATGTATTTGTCCAAAAATTAAATATTTGGATAGTAAGCTCTAGTTTCATATTATATATTAGTTCATTAGTAAATCATTATATATGTATTATGTTTGATGTTGTTTTTCTTTTTTTCTTTTAATTTTTTTTTAGTACCTCTCTTATTTTTGGGCTAATATTTTTCAGGTTAAGCTCTAATGTCAATGGTAAAATATGGGCATTAGGCCAATGTAATATATATATTTTATGTAAATTTTTTTATTAATATTATATATAAGAGTATTAATTTAATAAAAATATTAAAATTTGAACTCAAAGTTTTGACTAAACGAATTGCTTAATTTTGAATTCGATCCACTTATTTCGATTTATGAATAGGTCCTAAATTCATATTGAACTTGGATCAAATTCAAATTAAAATATAATCTATCGGCAGCCCTATGGTTAGACATAGACTCTTTTAAAGGCGCATAAAGGATCAACCTAGTTATCCTTTTTTATATTAATAAGTTAATACAGAATAGTTTTTATTATTTTTTTAAATATTTTTAATTCTTTTATCTACCTTCTCTAAATATTAATTACTAGTTTAACCTATCTTTGCACTTGAAGCAATGATGCAACTAATGAGGTTCTTTTGTTTTAACCGGTGTCCCTCTATTGCTGACTGAAAACTAAATCCAAACCTCCTCTTAGGCCTGGGTTCAGCCTAAGGCCTTAAGACAATTCCTGAAAAGGTCACTTCTACCTCAGGCTAAAGCTCCATACAAACGAAAAAAACTTAATCGTTTGTCCCTATTTTTTCTAAACGAAATGCTCAAAATTTGCACAGGTTTTAGGCGTATTAAATATTTAGGCATATAACAAATTTAAACCTATTAAAAATCTAAACTTATGTCATGTCTAAGTTTAATTGGAGTTTTAATTAAAAAAATGAACATTTAGGTATGCTTTAAGTCAAGTGAAAATTTTAGAATTTATTTACAAGGCCAAACTTGAATTTAAAAAAAACCTATAGCAGATAATATGCCAAATTCAGAATTGCTATTTGCGCTACAAGTTTGGCCTACTTCATATCTACTAGACTACCGTAGAACGGCGAAAGGAAATACGAACGATTTTTGGTTGCGCCTACCAAAAGAGAAAGTAAATGATAAGCATAGGAAAAAGAAAAAGTTAAATTGAACAAGTGTGAAAAAAAATATTTTAAGAAATAATAAATTTAATCCTTAGCTGCTTCTGTTGTGAAGGAGATGCACTATCCAGAAAAATAAAACATGTTATATACTTCTTAATTAGCATTATACTAAGGGAAGGATGACAATGTAATTGATGCAATATGGGATATTGAAGTCTTGATCTCAAAATTAATATTTTAATAGTTTTTGGTTATGATTTCAACCTTGAATCGGATCATGCACTACATAAGTGAATTGGGTTTTCGATTTAATCATAAGAACATATGCCAGACTAGTTGAGATTGTCTCAGGTAAGGCCCTCAGATGCCTAAACTAGTGAAAAGTTAAGATGATCAGATAAGAACATGAATGTAAGAATATGAACTCAAGTAAAATATGACAAAAGATGACATGACAGATATTGTGCAAATTCTCCTTTTTATAGGCAGGTGTTGTCCTTTTTTGTATGATTAAGGTGGCAAATTATCATTCCTTTGATCTGGGATCCATCAATAGTCAGTGGTTTGGGTCATGACTCAAAATGGTCCAGAACAGTTGGAGTCATATCAAAATTTGAGTGAAAATGCGTGGATCCTAACTTGTTCTGTTTGAGTATTTTGACAAATTCCAGAGATGAATTGGTCTTTCACATCATACACATTAATTACCCTCATCAATGGTGAAAATAAAATCTCCCAAATGAGTACAAAAATTTGAGCATTACTGCATACCATTAACCAAATAAGGTGATATTCATATCATGGAAACCATATAAAAATAAATAGCTAATTAGGGTGGCCTCAAATTATAAGTAAGAGGGTGTTTAGTCGGCTTATAAGTTGCCTGAAATGTTTTATAATATGTTTAAAAGTTTATAATATATTAGAAATTGTTTGATAATTTTTTTAAAAAAAAAATTATAAAATTCTAAAATAAGCTCTTTTAAAAAAAAAAAATCCTAACTCATTTTTATGATCTTAATAAGTTCATTTAATTTTAGCCATTTTAATTATAAAATTAGTATTACCAACATCTAATAAGTTCAAAGGTCTTATTTTATCCAAAGATTTTAATAACTTATTTTAAAAATAAAATTTAACATCTATAGGCTCCAAAAAACATCCTATAAGATGTAAGAGCTTATAAGACATTTTAAATAAGTTTAGCTAAACACTTTCTAAATAAAGTGGGAGCAGCTAAATCAGTCATTAAAAAATAAATAATAATAGTAAATTCTTGATTAAAATAAGTTATGTTTGTAGAAAAGGAATCAAAATAAATGGTTAGAAGGCTATGAGGGAAAGAAAATTTGCCTGAAAAATTTTGAAAAAATAATAGTAACAAATTGATGTACTGGCATAATGAGAGGATAATTTAATCAACAAAAGGATGGCATTTTTAATTTCATTAGATCATATAAGATGGGGTGCAGCCGCTGCCAGATCTTTAGGCCAAAGTCCACATTTATGGATTTGATAGAATCTCAATGGTGATGGATTGGCTGTCATTTAATAGCTTGCTAGCTCTTGCATTCACATTGCTTTAAAATGGAAATTTTCCATTTCATGTGGAATGAAATAATCCAATTCTTGTCAATTCTTTCAAATATTTTTCTTCTCCTCCTCTTTCTTCTTCTTCTTATTATTTTAATGATATATGATAATGTTCCATGTCAGGAAAATGTGTACGAGTATTGGGATAGTTTTTAGTGCCCCTTTCTCATTTTTTAAAATATTGTTTCAATACAAAGCTCGTATCAATACTACTGAAAAAGATAATATATATGTCGGCATTATTGAATTTTTATATTTAGTAATAATTTAATTACCATCATTGTCCTCATTATTATTTTTATTTTGTTATTATGTACATCAACAAAATAAAAATAAAAATAAAAATAAAAACAGAAACTTAATCACTTGGGTCAACAATTTTTCCCGATTTCCTATTATAATAGGCCAAGGTGGTATGGTGGCTCACGTTGAACGCACAAGTTTCAAGAGCCCTCTTTCCGCATATCAGAAGTCAAACTTTTTATAATTCACACACAAAACCACCATACATATCCATTTCAAGCCAATATGGAAAACAAAACAACTCTTTGCATTGAGTTTTTATGGTTGTTGCTATTAGCTTTTGCCACCATAATCATCAAGAATTGGCTGATCTTCAAAAGAAGAATACAATATCCTCTTCCACCAGGGCCGACAGGGTGGCCCGTTGTTGGCTGCCTCCCCGAAATGATGAAGAAGAAGCCCACTTTCCGATGGATACATCAACTCGTGCAAGAAATCAACACAGAAATAGCATGTATTCGCCTTGGCAATATCCATGTTATTCCCGTCATCTCTCCTGAACTTGCTCGCGAGTTCTTGAAGAAGCAAGATGCCATTTTCGCCTCCAGGCCTGTCTGCATGTCGGCTAAGCTGACAAGCAACGGGTACTTGACAACAGTCATTTCGCCTATTGGCGATCAATGGAAGAAAATGAGGAGAATTCTTGCCTTAGAAGTGCTTTCACCCGCAATGCACCAATGGCTTCACCAGAAAAGATGTGAAGAAGCTGATCACCTTGTGCGATATGTCTACAACCAATGCCGAAACCCACTCACAAATGGACGTGTGAATGTGAGAACTGCAGCTCAACATTATTGTGGGAATGTGATTAGGAAAATGGTTTTGAGTAAGAGGTTTTTTGGGACAGGAATGGAGGATGGAGGCCCTGGAATTGAAGAGAAAGTGCATCTGGCTGGATTATTCACAATGCTGTCATATCTCTATGGGTTTGCTGTTGCCGATTGTGTTCCATGGCTGCAAGTTTTTGATTTTGATGGCCATGGAAAGATTCTTAAAGACGCTATAAGGAATGTGAGAAAGTACCAAGATCCAGAAATTATTAAGAGAGTTGAAATGTGGGAACAAGGGATTAGAAAGACTGAAGAGGATATCCTAGATATTTTAATCAACCTCAAAGACTCCAAGAACAATCCCATGTTGTCAATTGAAGAGATTAAAGCACAAATTATTGTAAGTATATATTTACACACACATATATCCTCTATTTCTCATTTTGGAATTGATTGTTTAAAACTAAAAATAAAATACGCAATTTTAACAATTTTAAAGAACTTTTAATTGCTAGACAAGAGATCATGACAAATTATTTGAAATGGATAAAATTAGTGTGCTGAGTTGGGTAGATGAAACAAATCGTACAAACCAAAACTTCTAGATTTTGAAATCACATCAAAGTGTTATAATCACATGCCCAACGAAACTTCTGTAAGACTCAAGTTACTATTAGTACAATGAGAATATTTAGAAAATAAAAATATTTATTGCTTAGAATTATATACGTACATTTAACGTGTATATTGAATATTTATATAGAATTCCTTGTTGTAAAATATATAATGGCTAATACGACATAATATAAGATTCTACATATACATGAACTTAGAATAGAGATGCGTTGGATAGCATCAAATCAAACAATTTGAATTCAATCCAATTGAAAAAGATGCGAATCTTGATTTTTGTAGGTTAGAATTGGCTCTTGTGAGTATCAATATTCTACTATTCTTGGCCTAAGAAAACAAAATGAGAATTTGTATGTTGCTGAAAGGCTACAAAAACTATTATGGTCTTAATTAGGGAAGTTATTACACAATAAATGGTCTAATCCTTCGACTGTACTGATGGTAAAATATTCACAGGAAATAATGATGGCTACAGTTGATAATCCATCAAATGCGGTGGAGTGGGCTATAGCAGAGATGATCAACCAACCAAATATTCTTAATAGGGCTTGTAAAGAATTGGACCAAGTGGTGGGTAGAGACAGGTTAGTCGATGAATCAGATTTGTCTAAACTAAACTACATTAAGGCTTGTGTAAAAGAGGCATTCAGATTGCACCCTATAGCTCCTTTCAATGTCCCACATGTCTCCATTAAAGATACTGTTGTGGGTCGCTACTTCATCCCAAAAGGCAGCCATGTGCTGCTGAGCCGGCTCGGTCTAGGGCGGAACCCTAGGGCTTGGGAAGACCCCCTCAAATACAAGCCTGAACGCCACATTGTGGATGAAGACTCAAAAGTCGCGCTTTTGGATCCTGAATTGCGCTTGCTGTCGTTTAGTACTGGAAAACGAGGATGTCCAGCAGTCGTGCTTGGTTCTACAATAGCGACTATCCTTTTGGCTAGACTTCTTCAGGGTTTCAGTTGGACTGCTCCGCCTGATGGGCCGAGGAGCATTGACTTGGTTGAGTCGGAAGGAGATTTGCTTTTGGCCAAGCCATTGATTGCACATGCAAATCCACGGTTGACGGCGGATGTTTATGCGCAACTCCGACAAAACTAATATATTTGTATGCATTTAAGTTTTAATTGCTGAAAAGAGGGATTTACTTCCATTAATATATTTTTAGGACAATAGTACATAACATAAACTAGTTAGAGCAATGAGTGTTATAATTATTATCAAAATGTAATGTATCCATTATAGAAAAATTAATAAAAATTTTACAGCTTTGAGCTACAAATTATAAATATAAATTTTTGTAGCAAATGTAATTTTTTCAAATAATAAGTTACAAAAATTATTAGTTATCAATTTGTAGCCTTGTTCATTGAGTACATAATAGATTAACTATACATGTAGGAAAATTAATATATATAGGATAATATGCTGTTGTGGATTGGTCATAACAACTGTTTGCCACGAGAATATCTAATTCAAATTTAACCAGGTCACTTTTGTATCTCAAGCTACAAAATTTTTCAGCTATAGATTAGTTGTGTCCGATGCCCTAATTTTTTATAGTGAGTGGAGATTTATTTGATATTTAAAAATTACTATACAAGTGAATTATATTGAAATAAATTAAAAAAAGTTCAGATAAAATCAGATCCAAGTGCTAGCTAACTAAGTGTTCCGCTGATAAATGAAAGAGTTGTGACCCTACAACATTCTAGCAACAATACTAGTTCCCATATAGTTCAACATAAGAATATCAACGGTATGAAATATAACATCTTCAAACAAAGTGATAAATTATGCAATTAAGTTGTTATATATCCTCATAATATTGTTCTGGAAAAAAAGAATATCGACCGTTCAATAATTCTTTTTCTATTTTCTGTTGCATATTTGTGGAGATTCGGACCAAGGGATCATTTAAGACGAAAACTTGTTTAAATCAGAGCCACAAGCCATATTTTGGAATGGCAATAAAATATCAGTTGTTGGGTATAATACGTGATGGGTTCCACTTCCAACGATCAATTATTTATTGTTCAGTACCGATACAGTGATACTGATGTTGCGTAAAAAGCCTTCGAAATATCATAAAATAAAAAATTTTCGTGTCTCTAGACGTGTGTTCCTTTAGTGCGGATGTCCAATTAATTTGGTCCAGGACCTATTTGTAGATTACATTTTGGATATAAAAAATGTGTAATAATCTAGATTAGTTCGAGACATTTTAGGTGACTTAGAGGGTGCTTTGCTTAATTTATTCAAAAGGATTTATAAATTTTTATATTTTATAAAATATTTTTGAAATTTATAAGATGTCAAATTTTTTTTTAAAAAAATAAATTTTTATAATGTTTGGATAAAATAAGATTTTGGAGTTTATAAATTTGAGTTGGTTCGATTAGGTTTGAATTTTCAATTGAGCATCCAACAATTACAAGTTCAAGAGCTCAGGTTTGAATTTGAGCTTGTTCTCGATATAAAATAATATTAATAAATGAAAAATAGTATTAAATAATATAGCGATTCGCAAGTCTCCAGCTCGAATATAAATAGCTTGAATTTGGCTTAAAAATATATATGTTGTAACTCAGAAAGATCAAATTCTAACTTTGAATGTAATAGTAAAATAATTCGATAAAATTGACTACAAGTTTAATATGGTTTGGTGATGTGCCTAATCCACCTAATAAAAAAAAGAATTTTATTGATTTTAAATTAAGATAACAAGTACATATTAAGTCCCACAAATCTCATAACAACACCTTACACTCTCGTTCTACAATATAAAATCTATCATATAAAGTTTATCTCACATTATCCTAGAAGAAAATTGGCTTAAATACCATAAAAACGAGTAACTTGGCCCGTGGGCCTTGCGCTGCGCACCATTGCTTGTGCCCAGTATACGTGAGCTACTGCTGCCGAGAAAACTTGCTGTGCCGCACGCCCTGGTGTGGAGAACTTGTGCCAAGGCGTGGCGTTTTAGTGCTTGCGCGTCAAGGCTCGTGGTTCCAGGATCTTGTGCGCTCGGGCACGTGTTGCGCATTCGTTCTACCTAGTTCTTCCTAGTGTTGCACCAGGACGTGCTTTAGTTGCCCGTTTCATCCACTCAACTTCGTTTCACTTTGTTTGTTTCGTTTCTCGTCATATATAACTCAAATTTCAATACAAAATCAATAAAATAAAATTAGACTCAATTAATCTCAAATTCGACTCACGAGACTCACATATATTTCATAATGCCTTACATATATTTTTGAGGCACACGTGTTCTTTATTTGAAGAATATTATGCACGTCGAATGCCTCCTTGACATCTTCACTAGTAGGGGTCGACTTCCGTAGGGCTCTATACCCTAAGGATTGGTTTGGTTGGATGGTGGGTTAATTCCATGATTATATTCTCCAAAAAATAATTATATTGAATTTAAGTAAAGGGTCTTCTCCTAGTTTTTACTAAATGGGCTAGGAGAAAATCAATTCTCAGTTGGGCACCGACTTTCAAACTAATAAAGGTTCATATAATGCAACTTTTGCATTAATTTGAGGCCCAATTATTGGTTTAATTAATTAAATTATTTTTAAATTGAGCTTTATCTTAATCTAGTAAGACTAATTAAATGAAGTTATCATTTAATCAATTAATTTAGTCTTTAAACTAATTGAAGCACAAAATAGCTACTCTTCCCATTTTTGATTAATTTTTATAAGTCGAAGTTTATAGATTTACCAATTAAAAGGCCTATTCAACTTATACATTTTTATCCAAGTACCATCCTATCCATCGCGTAGTTTTTTGATTGGGCCTAAGATATTGGAGTTAGTTAAAATCCTAATAACGCAATAACTATATATTCATTTTTTATTGACGGGGCCATTGTTCATCAACTATTTACATATTGGTCCCACGGAGAATGAAAATTATATTCATGCCAAGGGCCCAACACTAGTACTGAAGCCCAATCAAGACTATTTAGTTATCATTGGATCGACTTATTTATTAACAATTTGGATTAAGTTAACACATCCATTTTCTCAATCATATGTATAGCCTAACAATTGCCATTTATCAGAATGTAACATTAATACCTTACCAATTTTATTTTTACAGTGATTTTTGTGTACATTTTACTAATTTGAATATCAAAGAATCATTGTTGGAAAGATGATGTGCATAGAGGCGACAGACAACTAGTCGAAAGGAGGGCTAGAAGCAAAAAATAGTGGATTATATGACGTTGCATAGATCAATTGTACCCAGATTTGACCCAAACAGATATAGTGATTAGATGTTGAGTGGGGCTCGAAAGCTCTAGCTACGAGTGATTCAAATCTAGTGGTGATGCACGAGGGCCAATATAAAAATTTTAAAAAACAGTGGATTCCTTGTAATAACTTAATAGGTGATTTGCAGCTAGCCCGGGAGAGGAGTAGGCACCACTAAGCAAAAATATATATTATGCTCGATCCCAAACTCAAGCAATCAAGCTTAATAACTAAATTTTTTAAAATCGAGCTCAACATGAGAATTTGAGATTAACTCAACTTGATTTGGTTAAATTTAAATTTTCAAGTGAACTTTTAATAACTATGAACTTGAATTTAAAATAAATTAATAGATATAAAAAGCTATTAAGTTATATATCAATTCATGAGTTTCGAACTTGAATACAAATAAATTAAAATAGAGATTGAAATTTATTTAATTCAAATCAAAATGAAAACAACTTGAGTTATATGAGCTATTTGTAATTCGACTCATTTACGTCCTGAACTTACGTAGCATGAGAAACGTGTGTGAGAGTTGCCAATGGATCTCCGTCCACCATTCAAATCAAAAGTCTTGTGAACTAAAATTCCTAAATACTCAATTTTTTGTAGTATATGTTTAAAAATCTCACAAAAGGAAAATTGGTAAGTACTAAAAAATATTTCTCCGGCATCAAAAGCGTGATACACTCAAACCTATGTAGTTTGCAATTCATAGATAACTAAATATTGGTAATAACTCACTTTGAAGAAAACATATACTCATTGTGGTTAGAAAAATTTAAGTTTAAAATCACCTTGTAATTGTGCAAAAAAAAAAAAGCAAGAAATGGGCCTACGGCTATAAGGCTTATCTAATCGACTGCTCAAGTGGTAAAATTTAGATTTTAGATTTGAAATTTGAGTCTTGAATTAAATTGCATTAAAACCGTGGCTATTTATCTAGTCGATGCTAGTTTGTAGGTCATCTGTAGATTTTCAATTGATGTGTTATGTTCAGTGGCTTATAACCAATGGCATCAAGTCTTTTTTATTATGTAGGAGGTTTTATGTTTAAATTCGTATGGGTTCCTTTGTGCACCGTATATGCGCTTTTGATATTTTTCATTATTTGTAACGTTCTTTAAAAAAAAAAAAATCTTTGATGGATCATTTTCATTATTTTCAAATTTTCAACAAGCTCTCTTCTACTTTTTTGCTGAATTGAGTGTCGAAAAATCTTTGATGGACCATTTTCAGCGTCGTAACGATTTTGTGGTTTCAAGTTCAAGTTTGAACCTGCTAAGAGCTTGCGGATGGTCCTTTTTCACTAGGCCGGTATTTATTGTCCCAATTTCAAGTGAGGTCATTCAGACCTTCTTTAATATTATCGAATAAATTAGAAAAAGGATAAAAATATTTGTTGGAATAATAGTAATACTAAAATTATCAAAATAAAACTACCAAAATAAATATTTTGAATTAGTTTTAAAAAATGTTAAGTAATTTAAAAACTACCAAGTCTCTGTAAAATAAAATAAGATTGGTAAATATATATTTTTAAAAAAAATTCTCTTATCACTACCAAAAAAATTGGTTTTAGTGACCACTCCTCGCAGTCACTGATTTGTGACAGCTTTGTGACCGATTTTATTCAAAACCTTTTTTTTAAAAAAGTAATTGATTAGTGACTGATTTGTGACGGAATTAGTGACCCCAAAGCTGGCGGTCACTAATTGATCATTAAATTAGTGACTTATTTTTCTTGGGTCACAAATATGGTCATTGACTTTTCTTGGATCACAAACGCGGTTACTAAATTAGTGATCGATTTTTTTTGGGTCACAAATGCGGTCATTGATTTTCTTGGGTCACAAAATCGGTCACTAAATTAGTGACTGATTTTTCTTGGATCATAAATGCGGTCATTGATTTTTTTTGAGTTACAAAAGTGATAACTAAATTAGTGATCGATTTTTCTTAAATCACAAAAGCAGTCATTAAATAATTATATAATACTTTAATTTAATTAGAAAACTTATTATATTAATAAAATTAATTTATCTAATTAACTAAATAAATTATTTTTTTTATAATTAATAAAATTAATTTGTTTAATTACATTAAATTTTTATAAATTATAATTTAAATAGAAAAATATTACATATATAATTAGATAATATATTTAAATAAGTTATTGTTTGTATAGTCGAATAAATTTTTGGTGTAAGTAAATAATATATTTTTAATTTAATAAATAATGTCACATGTTACAGTAACATATAATATGAAGTTATAATATGAAAATAGTAATACCTATTAATTATTAATCAAACCATTTCCTAAAATTATACAAATTTAATTATAATCTAATATTAACATAATAATCTATTAATTTAATAAATTAGTTTTAGATAATTATTTTATTTATTGCTAAATAATTCATCTAGCAAATAATTTATTAATTCTTTAATACTTTAAGTTATTCAAATAACTTATTTTATTAATAAAAATTAATTTATTTAATTATCTAAATCAATGTTCAATAGTTATCATAAAATCTAATTTTTTAAAATTATATTAAAATATAATATGTAAAATATTAAGTACCAAGAAGTGAATCAAGTCATATATAACTAACTAGTGAAAAATTAAAATTTGAATTTAAAAATTAAGAAAATTAATTATTATAATTTAATAAAAAATATCAAAAGAAAATATAAAATAATAAAAAAAATACAAAAATCACATAACTAAACCCTAACCCATTTTACATTTCAACTCCCACCCTTCCCTCCATTCTCAACACTCAGCAGCAGCCAGTAGCCAACAGCCAATTTTTTTAACTCCTCGCCGGCACCTTTGTTGGCGAGATGACTAGAGCTGGAGCTGGAGTCGGGAGCTGTTGCTGGGACCTCCATCCTAGCTGGACGAAAAATAATATATCCTAGCTGCAGCTAGAACCATCCTAGTTGCTACTAGGATGAAAAACAATATACCCAGCAGTAGCTGCTGCTGGGTATGGTTTCTCTTTTTTTTTTGAATTTTTTATAATTAAAATAATTTTAATTTTTATAATTAAAATGATTTTTTATTTAATTTTGCAAGTTCAAAATTTTGCATTTGGGGGCACTGTAAAGAGGTAATTTATTTTAGTGCTAGGTTATAATTATTTAAATTGTGTTTATGAATTATGTAATTAATATTTTATTTTTTATGTTTCCTTATACATTTACTATAAGTTACACATACATTATATGAATTGTGTTTATGAATTATGTAATCAATATGTTTATTATGAATTGTAGTTCTAATTTAGCATTTTGGGGCATTGTAAAAAGTCAACAACAACGAGAATGCAAAATTATTTTAGTGTTAAGTTATATTCATATGATTGTGTTTATAAATTATGTAGTCAATATTTTGTTTATTATGTTTCCTTACACATACAATAAGTTATACAAGAATTATATGAATTGTGTCTATGAATTATATAATCAATATGTTTATTATTAATTATGTTTATAAATTATACTTAATTATTGATGATTATAATTTCTATAATTATATGATGGCCTCAATAATATTGCAGAAAATATGTCTAATAATCGAAGTTGGATGTGGCAACGACTTGATGCAAATGGTTTTCTGTTTGATGAGTTTGATAGAGGGGTTAATGAATTTTTAGACTTTGCTTATTCTCATCTTAAGGTTGTTGACCGTGGTTATATAAGATGTCTTTATTCAAAGTGCTATAGTATGATATTTAAAAATCATGATACTGTACATTATCACCTTAAGTATGGATTTGATCGTGGTTATACTACATGGGATGCGCACGGGGAACGGCTAAATTATAAAATTATTGTAAAAAAAAAATAATGTTTACAAAACTACCAAATTATGGTAAGGCATGGCCTGCGGCCATGCCTTTAACCATGTCTTATTTATTTATTTTTTTTATTTTTTCTTTTTTGAATGGAGGAATTAAGAGGCCACGCCTCTTAATTAAATACCCTTCCACAAGCATGGCGGTTGGGTTTTTTCTTTTTTCTTTTTAATTATTTTTATTGTTTTATTTTATTTTATAAAAAATGTTAACTAAAAAAAATCAATAAATAATGAAAAAAGTTTGAATGATTATGCTTAGCATGGGTAATTTATAAAAATATTGTTAGAAAAAATAATTTTTATAAAATTACTGCGGTCTTGTAGGTATTATAAAATTATGGTAAGGCATGGCTGTAAACCTAACTATCTTTTCTATTTTTTGCTTTTTATTTATATGTTGCTGCCTAAAAGTCCCGAGAGGTGTGGCTTGAGAATTTTTTTAATTATTTTATTTTTTTAATATTTTAGTGGTGCTAGTGGTGTTCACAGTTTGGTAAATCAACCGAATCAAATCAAAATCAAAATCAAAATTTAGTTTGTACTGAATACTGAATCAGAATTTTTAATTCGATATTTGGTTATTTTTACAAAAATTTGGTATTCGATTCAATTTCAGTTTTTTGTACCAGTTAACCAAGCCAAATTGAATTATCAAATTGTTAATTAATATATATTATAATTAATATATAATATAATATTTTTATATTTTGGTTTAATATACATATATTAATATATATAGTGTAATATATTCATATTAATATTAAAAATTAAAAAATTTGGTATTTTGGTTTTTAACCAAACCAAATCGAAAAAATTTCAGTTTTAATCGAGTTGAACCAAATAGTTTGGTTCAGTATTCATATAATGTTTTGGTGTACCGAAATTTCAGTGTTCGGTATGTACCTAATGAACACCCCTAGTGGTGGCTAAATTTTTTCTTTTGGAAGATGTTTGACAAGTTGATGTCAGCCCTAATGAATAAGCCTTAATATTATTCGTAATTTAATATTAAAAATTTTATTTTATATTTAAAATTTAATTAATTAATTTTTTTTAAAATATTAAAAATGAGCCATAAAAATGTAGTATAAATTTTAATTTTTTTAATAAATGTATTATTTTATAAAATACAAGTGATTGAAGCACGTTTCTATAAATTTGCTATACTGTGTACTTTCTTCAATTGCTGTAATATATTGACTCGTGAAAGGAGCTTGTAGTGTTAGAATTTTGGCTAAAATATATATCTGATAAAGATGATTAATAACATTTATTATTTTTATTGATTTGTAATTTTAAATTCTAATTTGCATTTTAAATATGTCTTAAGAGAATGAGAGTAATGACTTATAATGGTACATATATTTAATTTTGATATGTGCAATATATAACACTCAATACTTAACTAAATTTATTATCTATCAAGTTTAATACAAAAAAAAAATATAAAATATAAAAAATAAATTACAAACTTGACATAATCATTCAAACTCATTTCATTATTTAATAATTTTTTTGGGTAATATTTTTTATAAAACAAAATAAAATAATAAAAACAATGAAAAAAAAGAAAAGAAAGAAGAAAGAAATCCAAAGGCCATGCCTTTGTTAGTGTGTAATTGAATTAAGTGAGGCCACGCCTCTTAATTTCTCAAAAAAAAAAAAGGAAAAAATAGTTAAAGGCGTGGCTGAAAGTCACGCCTTACCATAAATTTTCACTACCCCCAGTATCGCAGTAATTTTGTAAATATTATTTTTTCTTACAATATTTTTATAAATTAGTCCATGGGGAACTATGGATCCAAAGTTCTGTTGGGGAACACTCTAGGTTCAAAAATAATGAAAATATTAGGATGAGAAATATAGTTATAGATGCTGCAAGATATAACTTTGATTGGGAATTTGATTGGGATGAACACCTAATGAATACTGAACAACCACCAAATTTAGATGCCCAAATTTTTTTTGATCTATTAAAAGATGTTGAAGAACCTCTATGGCATGGTTGTAGGAAGCATACTAGACTCTCAGTAGTTTCTCAATTGTTAAACATTAAATTTAACTTTAACTTACCTCAATCATGTGTTGATCGTATCATATCAACAATAAAAAGTATGATGCTAGAAAATAAGACTTTCTCGAGTAACTTGTATGATGCAAAGAAAAAGGTGACATGGCTTGGTTTAGGTTATGACAAAATTGATGTTGTGCTAACAGTTGCATGTTATATTTCAAAGAGAATATAGAAAAAATAAGATGCTTGATTTGTGTTCATGCTTGATACAAGCCCAGTACCCTAGCCTAAAAAAAAATGTGCCTTACAAAGTATTGTGCTACCTACCTATAACTCCTAGAATCAAACGGCTTTATATGTCAAGAAAAACGTCTAAGGAAATGACATGGCATTGGACAAATTAGTGTGAAGATGGTAGCATGGCATACCCTGCACATGGTGAAGCATGGAAATATTTTGATCGTGCTCATCCTCCATTTTCATCAGAACCATGCAATGTTCGTCTAGGATTATGCACAGATGGTTTCACCCCCTTCAATAATAATAGTACTGCTTTGTGAGTTAGGAGCAACTACAAGAAGCGATTGCAAAAGCAATTGATCAAGAATTAACTAAGCAAAAAGAAGAAGCAACAGCTAGAGAAGCAAGCATTATGGAGTAGACTATGAGGCTGAGAGAGGAGGCATTGAGGCTAGTTGAAGAATTAAAGGTGAGAGAAGAGGCTCTGATGAGGACATTAGGAGTGATGAAAAAAATTAAATTCAATTGAAGGTACTTCTTTCTCTCATAGGGAAGAGAGTAATGGTGGAAAAGACAAATAACTTTCTTTAAATTAAACTTGGCATGCTTAGATTTCATGAACTTACTCATGTATGAAAAGCATTATTTTGTTTATGGATTTGGATACAATATTATTGAATTTCTATTATTATTTTGTGTTATTAGGAATGTGATTTATATTTTAAATGATGTGGTTTTAAATTGTTATTAATGAGAACAAAAAATAGGTTAGCTAAATATATTAAATTAAGCATTACAAAAAAAAAATAATAAATCAATGATTGATTAGTGTCCCCAAAGATGGTCACAAATTTGTGATCCATTAGTGACCCCAACCACTAGTGACCACCTATCAGTGACCCTGCCAAATCGGTCATTACGTGGTCACTAATTAGTGACCCCCCAAAATCGGTCACTAATGGGTCATTGATTAGTGACCGCTTGTTCACTCTTTCATAATTTATTTTGTAACGAAATTTAAAAAATTAGTGGCCGCATGCTCCAGCAATTACAAATTTCAATTTGTGACGAGGGTTTTTGTGATCGCTGTGAGTGGTCACAAATGCGGTCATTGACACTGTTAGTGACCCCTATTTTATTGAATTTGTGATTGATTTGGCGGTCACAAGTGCTAGTTTTTTTTGTAGTGTATTATATATACACAAAAAATAGAAAAATAACAAAAAAAATGACATGAATCAAATTATTTTCGTTACTACATAATATTGTCGAAATAAATCTACTAATTGGTGTAATAACGGAAAGATAATAATTATCATGGCTCATTCAAGATGTACATTATTCATTTAAGTCTCCATATATATATATATATATATATATATATATATATATAAATCAACAGGAAAAAGAAAAAACGTTACCAAAAAACAAGGTTAAGAGTTTCAAGCTATCATCATTATCATCTTCACATATTTCTATTAAAAAATTGTTAAAATTTAAATTTTATGTCTTATTGTTTGAGTTAATTGACCATTTAACTGCCTAAAACTTTTTAAGAATACATGAATTATATATCAGAACTTTTAATAACAAATTAAATGTACATGGTAAACATGTCACGAAAATCATGTCCTAAAAAATTATAACTTCAAATCCACAATTTTGAAAGGTTGCATCATAATTATTACAAAGAATATATGTTCTTCAAGAAATAATGCAATTTAAATAAGTAGCTGTATATGTGAAGAAAATTACTTGAAGAAAAAATTTGATCGTGAAATATATTTTAAAGAAAAAAATTATTTTTAATATTTAATTGTGTTGTCGCAAATCATGCCTATAAGTAAGAACCTACAATCTTTCTTACTAAAAAAGTCAGGTCAAAGTTTAAAATGTATTCTCAATTTTAATTTAATAGGCTTGACCTGGAATTGTCAACCTATCTTATTCGAACCAATTCAATATTCTCCAAATTTGAATTTAATTATCAAAATTCATATTTGAATTCAATTCGATATTCTATAGGATTTATATTAGTTAATGTCATATTTGAGTCCGATGAATATTCAAAATTCGACAAATAAATTCGATACAATTTTTTTCTTACATTTTGTTCTTTCTAGTTGAATGTAACATATAAGTATATAACATCTATAAAGTAATTTGTGTTAAATTTGAGTTTTGAAAATTTTTTATCATGTATTTTTCACAAGTTAAATATTTATGTAATAAACATGTGTTTCATATTATATATTAGTTCATAAGAAAATTATCATACAACATTATATATGTTTAGCGTACTTTTTGTAGTACATCTCCTATTTTGGGCTAATATTTTAAAGGTTAATATCCAATGTCAACGGTGAGATATAGATATTATGTTAATATAATATATATTGTATTTATAATTTTTTATTAATATTATACATAAGAATATTAATTTAATAAAAAAATTTAAAATTTTAATTTAAAATTTTAATAAATTAGATTACTTAATTCTATATCCATCAGATATATATTTTAATTGATCATAAATTTAGATTGAATTCGAATTGATTATGATCTATTAACAACCTTAATTACAGCTATACTTAGGCTATTTAAAAACCCACAAAGACGAATAGTACAATTTAACACAATTATATAACAGATTAATAAGTTTGTATAAAATTACTTTTATTATTTTTAATTTTATTATTTTATATATATTTTAATATTAATAAGTAGTTCAACTTATCTTTGCACTTGGGGGCAATGATACATCTAGTGTGGTTCTTATAAAAGAGACGCGTCTGTTGCTGGTTGAAAACAATTTTCAAATCCCCTGCAAAGCTTGGGTTCGGCTTAGGCCTTAGAGATATTCTGAAAGGGCTTCCGCTACCTCAGACTAAGCTCTAGGGGAAAAAAAATAAAAATAACAGTTTAATTCCAATTTCTAAATTAAATACTCAAGATTCGTAATTTTAGGCCTATTAAAAAATTAGGTGTATTACAAGTTTGAACTTATTGAAAGTATAAATTTATGAAATACCTGAACCTAATTGAAATCTTAATGGTTTTTTTTTTTTTTAACTTCTTGCTGAATAATTTTTAAAATTTATTTTTATGATATAATGTATATGAGATGTCTTTATATGTTGCAAACTTTTAAATACTAAATTTTAAAATTTTAAATTTAATTTTATTAATTACTTGATATTTTTATGATATTTTTATTTTTATATTATTTTTAACCAATATGATTGTATGTTATCTCCAATTTTATTCATTTGAAATTCAAAATATATGTATCTATTTATAGTATTATATATAGCACAATACTGTAGCAACCATAGTTATGCAATTTTGATCAAATTCTGAATTTTTAGAATTTTGAGTTCTTACTTAAATTTTAAAATTGATTTTTGGTTGTTAAACTTGATATTATTTATTCCTTTTAAAGATATCTAGATTTTTTTAAATCATTTTATTGATTAGATCAAATTGTTCTTTTTTTTTTTTTTTATCTTTAATATAAAAAAACGATTGCATATTATCTACAAAATCTCTTTTATCTCCACCCTCAATATGTGGAAGATTCCTTGTTCATTTGAATTTTATAATTTGATAAGCTTTTCATTATTTTTCTATTTCTTTAAAAACTAATCTATATCTATACCACTATACATAGAGTGTTTCGAAAGCTATTTCATTAATATTCTTAGTTTCTAACATCTTTTCACTCTATTCATTGTGTGCCTCTTTATTTTGTAGCATTTTTTTCTCTATCACTTTGTGTGCCTTTTTATTTCATTCGTCAAATTTGTTTATTGTTTGTTTGATTTTATTTTTCACTTATTTCATTTTATTTTACTTATCTTAGGTATGTTAAATGATAAGGGATTTTTTTGAATTTTAATGCTATAATTTTCTTTTCAACAATAAATAAAGTATATAATTTAGCTTTTGTTGCTATTAAATTTGTGACTTTTATATCTTTTTTGTTTATTACTTAATTTGAGTTATCAATTCATTTATTTTTAATTTCCCTTTTTATTCATTTAATTTTATAATTTTACGAGATAATATCGCTCTTAATATTTTTTAATTTTGTTTCATTTTTATTAGTCATATCTCTTTATTTAATGATAAATTTTTTTGTTTGATTTTTATTTTTTTTAATTTGTTATACTTTTAGTATCCTTTTACTCATTCTTTGAATTAAGTTGTTAATTTATTTGTAAGTTTTTCAATTTATTTTTACATTATCTTTTTTTTATTTAAGTTTATAATTTTATAGGATGAGAACTATTTTTTGGTTTTAACATTTTTAAAAATTATTTTACTTTTTGAATATTTATAATTTTAAAAGGATGTCATTTAATTTTTATTTTTTATTCATATATATGTAATTATGTATGTCTAAGTATGTATAATTTGAACTTCTTTTTAAAAATTTTATATATTACTTTGTCAATATATATTCTTTGATTTTTTTTATTTATTAAAAAATCTTAAGATGGTTATTTCAATAACAATACACCCATTAAGTTTTTAAGTTTATAACATTGGTCATTATGTAGTCCATCAAAATATGTTTCTAGTTTTATTTTTTATTTTTTATTTTTTAATTTTAAATTTTAAATTTTGATTGTTTGAAACGTCAACAACTTTTTTTGTTATTCACTTTTTTCAGCCATTTTTGAAAAATAATATGAAGATCCAATTATATTTATACAAAAAATTTGAGAATGAACATGATAGTTTATTTTTCTATATTTTATTTTACATTCTAATTTCATCCTCATATCCTGTTACTAATTTCTATTTTTAAGGTCAATTTTGAGTTTATAATTGCTTTATCAATTTACTATAATTTTAAGTTTGTATTACTAATGTCCAACTCTTTTCTTCACTTAATTATTCAATAATTAACTTATGAGTCAAATTAAGAGGTTTCTATTAACTCATATATTAATATTGATTTCAACTTTATAATTATTTTACATATTTAGTTTGATTTTTAACTTTTTTTTTTATCTTCACTATCATAGTTTTATCTTGGCTTAATTAATTTTTAATCAAAAATTAAAATTAAATAAGACTTTTTCAAATTCTTGCCAGGCAATATATTATTTAATTCTTTATATTTTAAGATTTAACTTAATACATGTCATCATTTTTTAAGTCTAAAGTAATCTTAAAGCATTATAATTTTTAGTTTTTTCTAACAACTTTTAAACCATCAATCTTGTGTCCTATATCTTTCTTATATATATATATATATATATATATATTATTAAAGCAATTAGATATTGATTGCATAACATTTTCTTCTTTTTAATAAAGTATATAATCATATTCATAAACTTTTATGTTTTGGAAGTTTTGAATTTTTTAATTTCCTGTTGAATAATTTTGAAATTTATTTTTCATGACATCATACATATAAGATGCCTTTATTTTAAAAATTTAAATTTAATTTTACTTCATCATTTTGAAAAGTAATATTTAATTTTACTAATTACTTCAATATTTTTATGATATTTTTATTTCTTTATTATTATTTTTAATTATATTTATAATTCAATAATTATATTAATATATAGTAATTTTAAAAATTCGTACATAACACAAGAATAATGCTAATATATAATATATCAGATTCCAAGAATAAGTCTTTTGGATTTGATCCATATAGATGTCTGTGGATTACTAAGAGTTAGTGCGAGAGGAGACTGTTCAAACTTTATCAACTTCACCGATGATCATACTCAGTTCGGACAAGTGTATTTTGTGTAAAACAAGTTTGAAGCCTTTGAAAGTTTAAAGAGTATATGAATGAAGTAGAAAAGTAAAAAAAGATTAAGTATTAAAGCTCTTCAATCGGATTGAGTAGGAGAATACTTGAGTACCGAATTTTTTGAATTATCTAAAAGAAAATGGGATTATCTTTCAACAGGCTCCACCCAGCATACTCCGACACAATGGTAGTTGAGAGGAGAAACCATACCTTGTTGGACATTGTACATCTGATGTGCCTATATCCTTTTGGGGATATACTTTAATATTGGCAGCGAGACTACTAAATGTAGTACCTTCAAAGTTGGTGCAAAAAACACTGTATGAGATGTGGTATGGTAAAACATCTTCTTGTTCTTTTTTAAGAGTTTAGGGGTCCCATGCCTACGTCAAGCAGGAATTGGAGACAAGTGAGATGCGAGATTCATCTTGTTTAAGTTTGTGGGATACCCAAGAGAGTCTTTGAGTTATTATTACTATGATCCCTTGGAACAAAATGTATTTGTTTTGAGGAATGCACACTTTTTAGAAAATAAAATTCTATTAGATAGAAATGGCACAAGCAATAGAAATAAGTAAATATCAAGAACCTTACACACAGCCTCTGAGAAGGTTGGAACAAATCAAAAAATAACCTAAAATGTTTGAATTCCTTCATTAGATGGGCCAATTGAAATGGAATTAGACAAATCAACCATTAATTAAAAAACAAATAATAATATAAAATCTTGATTAAAATAAGTTATGTTTGTAGAAAAAAATCAAGATAAATGGTTAGAAGGGTCTCTGAGGGAGAGAAAATTTGCTTGAAAATTTTGAAAAATATAACAGTAACAAATTGATTTATTTGGCACAATGAAAGGGTAAGTTACCCAATAAAAGGACAACATTTTTAATTTCATTAAATTAGAAAAGATGGGGTGCAGCCGCTGCCAGCCACAGGCTCTTTTCTCCATTTATATTTGAATGTAAACATTTATGGATTTGATAGGTTCTCATATCAAGGTAATGGCTTGACCTTCATTTAATTGCTTGGTAGCTCTTGCATTCATAATGCTTTGAAATGAAAATCTCTTATTTCACGTGGAATAAAATAATCCAACTTGATACACTTTTTTAATTTTACTTTATTATTATTATTATTATTATTATTATTATTATTATTTAATTATGTATGGTCATATTCCATATAAAAAAAGTACGAGTTTGTAAGGTGCCATTTTCTCACCCTTCGAAATATATTTTTAGTACAAAACATGAGTGCAACAATTTACACCATCTCTCATTATAAAAGGCAAGGTAGTAGCTCACATTGATCTCCACAAGTTTAAAGAATCCTAGCTAGTTCCAGCTTAAAGCTTTGTTTCCAAGAACATCATCTCACAAATTTTCTCAATCCTCTTTCCCCATCTCATAAACCAAACCTTTTATAATTCATATACAAAACCACCATATTCATTTCAAACCAATATGGAAACCAAAACAACCATTTGCATTGAATTCTTATGGTTGCTACTATTGGCTTTTGCCACCATAATCATCAAGAATTGGCTGATGATCAAGAAAAGAACACATCCTCTTCCACCAGGGCCGACAGGGTGGCCTATCATTGGCTGCCTGCCCGAAATGATGAAAAGAAAGCCAACTTTTCGATGGATAGACCAACTCATGCAAGAAATTAACACAGAAATAGCATGTATCCGCCTTGGCAGCATCCATGTTATCCCCGTCACCTCTCCTGAACTTGCTCGAGAGTTCTTGAAGAAGCAAGACACTGTTTTCGCCTCCAGGCCTGTCTGCATGTCGGCCAAGCTGACGAGCAATGGATACCTGACGACAGCCATGTCACCTATCGGTGATCAATGGAGGAAAATGAGGAGAATTGTTGCCTCAGAAGTGCTTTCACCCGCAATGCACGAATGGCTTCACCAGAAAAGATGTGAAGAAGCTGATCACCTCGTGCGATTTGTATACAAGCAATGCCAAAACCCTCTCACAAAGGGGCTTGTGAATGTGAGAGATGTATCGCGACATCATTGTGGGAATGTGATTAGGAAATTGATTTTTGGCAAGAGGTTCTTCGGGGCAGGAATGGAGTATGGAGGCCCTGGAATTGAAGAGAGAGAGCATGTGGATGGATTGTTCACAATTCTGCATTATCTCTATGGATTTGCTATTGCTGATTATGTTCCATGGTTGCAAGTTTTTAATTTTGATGGCTATGAAAAGATTCTTGAAGATGCTCTAAAGAATGTGAGAAAGTACCAAGATTCAGAAATTAATAAGAGGATTGAGATGTGGGAACAAGGGATTAGAAGGACTGAAGAGGATATCCTCGATGTTTTGATCAATCTCAAGGACTCCAAGAACAATCCCTCGTTGTCAATTGAAGAAATTAAAGCACAAATTATTGTAAGTATATATTTACATATCTACACCCTCCATTTCTCACTTGGAAATTGATTGTTCAAACTAAAAACATACAATTTCGACAGTTTTGAAGAATCTAACTTGACAAGAGCTCATGAGTAATTCTTCCAAAATTGATAAAATCAGCATACTGAGTTAGGTATATTAACGAATCATACAGACTAAAATCTCGAGATTTTGAAATTACATCATTGTTATAATTACATGCCTAATGAAAATTCTGCAACACTCAAATTAATGCTAGTATGATGAGGATAACTAGAGACTAAAAATATATTTTGCTTAGAATTGTATATGTAGAAATGTGGAGGATATTGAATATTTATATAGAAGAATTGCAATTTATGAAGTATAAAGTGGTTGATGTGGCATAATATAAGATATCTATGTCTTCATAAATTAAGAATAGAGAAGTGTTGAATTGAAAATGGAATCAATAATTTGAATTCAATCAAACTGAAAAAGATGTGAATCTTAATCTATGAATATTAGAATTGGCTCCTTAGAGTATCCATCTATGCTATTCTTGGACTAGGAAAACAAAATGAACATGTGCATTTTTCTTAAAGCCACAAAAACTATGGTTGTCTTAATTAGAGAAGTTATTACACAATAAGTGATCTCATCCTTTCACTTTACTACTATGGTTGTCTTAATTAGAGAAGTTATTACACAATAAGTGGTCTCATCCTTTCACTTTACTAATGACATAATATTCACAGGAAATAATGATGGCCACAATTGATAATCCATCAAATGCAGTAGAGTGGGCTATAGCAGAGATGATAAACCAACCTCACATTCTTGACAAAGCCTGCAAAGAATTGGACCAAGTGGTGGGCAGAGACAGACTAGTCGATGAATCAGATTTGTCTAACCTAAACTACATTAAGGCTTGTGTAAAAGAGGCATTTAGATTGCACCCCATAGCTCCTTTCAATGTTCCACATGTCTCCACTAAAGATACTATTGTGGGCAGCTACTTCATCCCAAAAGGCAGTCAGGTACTGCTGAGTCGGCCCGGTCTAGGGCGAAATCCCAGTGCTTGGGAAAACCCTCTTGAGTACAAGCCCGAGCGCCACATTGTAGACGAACACTCAAAAGTCGTGCTTGTGGATCCTGAACTACGGATGCTGTCATTCAGTATTGGAAGACGAGGATGTCCAGGAGTCGTGCTTGGTTCTACAGTAACGACTATCCTTTTGGCTAGGCTTATTCAAGGGTTTAGTTGGACTGCGCCGCCTGATGGACCAAGGAGCATCGACTTGGTTGAGTCGGAAGGCGATTTGTTTTTGGCAAAGCCATTGATTGCACATGCAAATCCACGGTTGGCAGCGGATGTCTACTTTCAGCTCTGATGAAACTGATGTATGCATGTCTGAAATACTATGTGCCATCTTTAAGTTTTAATTGATAGAAGAGAATATGCTTCAATTAATGTATTTGTAGGCACAATCACACATATGATAAAATAGTTAGAGCAATGGGTGCTATGGTTATTGTCAAAAAATTATGTATCCATTATGAAAAAATTAATAAAAATTTTGTAGTTTTGAGCTACAAATTATATATATAAAATTTTCGTAGCAAATTTAATTTTTTTCAAATAACAAGCGACAAAAATTATTAACCATTAATTTGTAGCCTAGTTCATTGGTAGCGTAATAAATTAGTTATGCATTATTCATAGGATAACAAATATATGTATGTATATACAGAGAGAGAGAGAGAGAGAGAGAGAGAGAGAGAGAGAATAATACTATGATTGATTATAGCAATGCAAGAATATTTACTTTAAATTTGACTAAATCTATTTTATAATTAAAACTACGAATTTTTAATATCAATTACGAATTAATTGTAGTCAATACTTTAAGTTTTTGTGGCGAGCGAAGCTTATTGCAAAAGAGGGAAAGTTGACTATAATAAATTTTTTTCTAGGGAAATTGATGCGATATTCAAAAATTACTTAAAAATAGTAAGACAAGTGGAAAATATTAAGATAAACCGAAAAAAAAAGGTTCCAATAAGATCGAATCCAAGTGCTGGCTGACTAAATCGTTCTTCTAAAAAGTGAAATAGCTATGATCCTGCAAAGCTCTGGCAACAGTACGTACTAGCCATTGAATAGTTCAACATAAGAATATCAGTGAAATGATGTATAGCATCTTCAAACAAAGTGATATATTATGTAGTTAAGTCGTCATATATGCTCAAATTTTTTTTTGAAAAAAACAATTCGACCATTCAATAATTCTTTTTCCATCTTCTGTTGCATATCTGTGAAGATCCGGATCAAGGGACCATTCAAGACGAAAACTTGTTTAGATTAAATTAGTGTTTTGAAAATCGGACCAAATTAATCGGTCGGATTGGTCACAGAGGTCAATTTGATTGAAACTTAAAAATTGATGACCTTTTGAACCAATCAAAAATTGGTTGAATC
Organism: Jacaranda copaia; assembly: GCA_014898725.1. NCBI lineage: Eukaryota > Viridiplantae > Streptophyta > Magnoliopsida > Lamiales > Bignoniaceae > Jacaranda > Jacaranda copaia. Next base: position 841,129 of record JACGDI010005528.1, read on the forward strand.
GGTGGTGGTTTGATTGGTTCACTTACTTTTTTTTTAATAAATTTTAAAAATTATTTTTTTAAAAAAAATGAAAAATGTGAAAAAAGAAAAAAGAGTTATAAGTTAAAGATGATGACTAAAGATTTTGGACATGTAGATTTTTAAAATATGAATTTATTTCTTTGAAATTTAATGAAGTAGTTGTTGTATGGGAATGCTTATGTTTATTTTGTTGTTTTATTTTATTTAATCTCTCTTAAGTTGTGTTGAATATTTTGTCTATAAAAAATTATTTTTACTTAGTTTTGAATTATGAAACAAACAATTACTTAAATTAATGTTAAGTATTATTTATTTATTTATTTATAATTGACTACTTGTGAATTAGTATTTTTATAAGAATGTATTTAAAAATGAGTAAAAATTAAAATTTTTTCAAAAAATATTTTTTCTATACTATTGGAAGTTTTATTTTTTTGTTAATATTAAAATATTATATATATTTATAAAATTAAATATAATTATTACGTTATATATCATACCAGTTGAATTGGTTGAACTAGTAAAATCAGTAACTTGTTATATTGCCAGTTCTTTGTCTAATCTAGTTTTGGAAACATTGGTCAGTATTTTGAAAATTAGACCAGTGACCAGAGGCCAATTCAATACCAGTACAATTGAAACTTAAAAATCGATGGCCTTTTGAACTGGTCAAAATTGGTATGATTGAACCAGTGGTGGTTCGATCGGTTCACTTACTTTTGTTTTCTTTTATTTTAATTTAAAAATTAATATTTAAAAAAAATGAAAAATGTGAAAAAGAATAAAGAGTTATGAGTTGAAGACATTGTTTAAAAAATTAGATTGGACCAAGTAGTTGAATTGATTGAACGATCAACTTCTGCATGAATCGGTCCGAATTTGAATAAAAACTAGAAAACCGTTCTATTTTGTGAAAACCGACTGAACCAGTAGTCGGACTATTTGAATTGTTGAACCGTTTACAATTTATGAAAATCGGAATGGTTTATTTATTTTTCTTTTCTTTCCTTTAATTTTTGGCATAATTAACACTTTTTTAATTTTTTTTTTAGCCTAATGTGAACCTCCAAAGCCAATATACATCTTACAAAGCTAGAAAACGTAAAATGTTCAAACAGATTTACAAAATAAAGTCCCAAATTAGATCTAATATTTTACTTTTTACATTTGGCTAGAAGGTTGAAACCTTTAGTCTCTTACTTAACCTATGTGCTCTTTCAAGAAATTCTAATTTATAAAGTTGAATAATATAATTTAGACTCTTTATGTTTCATGTTTGATATTTTATTAACTTTTAAATAATATATAAAATATACATATATATTGCATAATTGTGACATTACGGTTCAACTGCGATTCAATTACGATTTGACCAACGGTTGAACCAATAAATCACGAATCGATAATTTTTTTAGTTCAATAAATGGTTCGATTTACGAACATTGGTTGAAGATGATGACTAAAGATTTTGGACATGTAGTTTTTTGAAACGTGAATTTATTTCCTTGAAATTTAATGAAGTAGTAGTTATATGTGGATACTTATGTTTATTTTGTTGTTTTGTTTTATTTAATCTCTCTTAAATTGTGTTGAATATTTAGTTTATAAAAAATTATTTTTACTTCGTTTTGAATTATGAATGAATGATTACTTAAATTAATGTTAAGTATTATTTTTTTATCTATTTATAGTTGACTAATTGTGAAATAATATTTTTTCTAAAGAACATATTTAAAAATTAGTAAGAATTGAAAAATTTTCAAATAATATTTTTTTCTATTCTATTGAAAATTTTATTTTTTGTTAATATTAAATATTATACATATTTATAAAATTAAATATAATTATTACGTTATTACAACATCATATCGATTAAACTAATTGAATTAGTAAAAATAGTAACCAATTATGTTGCCGGTTCTTCATCCAGTTCGATTTTGAAAACATTGGATTAGACCTACAAGCCACTTTTTGGTATGGCAACAAAATATCTAAGGGTGTCAATTTGTGCGGGTTGAGTGGGTTTAGATTGGATTGAGGTAGAGGTATAACATAAAAATACTAGGGGCGGCAATTGTGTCATATCGAGTTGAGGTGGGAATATCACAAAATTTTACTCAACCCGAACATAACCCAATAAGCCTCAATTCGAACTCAAATTGAAAATTTTTGTATCAATTCCAAACCTTGCTTGTTTCATATGATTATTTTTCATTAATAATTCATATAAAAAACTTACATATTTTATGTTCAACTAGAATTTTAATAAAATAATCAATTTATACCAAGATTTTGAGAAAAGTCAACTTATACCAAAAAGTTAGAAAAGTCAACATTATATTCTAGTAGCTCAACTGTTGTACCATAAAGCAACTTGATAATTAGACTTTATTTAATTTCCTTTACAATATCAATAATATACAAATTTTCATGTTAAATCAAAAGTTTTGCACAACTTAATTTTAATAACAATTAAGTCGAATTCCAACAAAGAAGTATAATTCATCCCATTCAATGATTAATAATCATCCTAATATCATCAAGTAGTTAAGATTTACATAGTAAATAATAATAATTAAGTCTTATAAATCAATATAGAGTTAAATTGTTAAAAAATAACAAGTCATTACTTGAAAATGCAAAAAAACATAAGGTTATTATCATGTAACCCGAAACCCAACCTAACCCAATTCATAATTTTTGTGTTGCATATTGGGTCGACCCAATATTGACCCAACCCAATAACCCCCAACCCAAATCCAATAATATCGTGTCGGTTTGTGTTGTGTCAAAAATTGCCACCTTTGAAAAATACTAAACCCAAACCCAACCAAACCCGACCCGATGTTAAACTTAAAAGGCTCAATCATAACCTGACCCACAAAATTTCGTGTCAGGTTTGAGTTGACCTAATTTTTAGGTAGATCACACAACAACCTAATAAATCCGACCCAATCCAACCCAACATAATTTATTTATTTATTTTTTCATGCGTATAAATTTCAACATCAAAATTGAGTAGAAATTTGATTTACAATAAAATCTAAAATTTTGCATAATAATTAAGTGGACATATAGCAGACAATAGTAGTGTGACAGGGGCGCATAGTAGCAATAGAGGCTAGGGTTTCTTTGTTTTTTTGGAGTAGGAGGTGAGGAAAGTTATGTTTGGTGATTTGGTCAATCGTCTTTGAATTGGAAGAATAGAAGTGTTATTACTTATTTGTTAATAATGTTATTGTAATTTGTAAATTTATAAATTGTAATTGAATTTTCAAAATTTAGATTTTTGGATGTATATTATTTATAGTTTATTTTAATTAGTTAAATTTTTTAGGTGGGTCGGGTTAGGTCAGGTGTATTAGATTATTGGGTCATCCACTTATTTTTTTGGGGTTACGCGGGTTGACCCGAAAACAACCTAACTTTATTTTTTTTTTCTCAGGTCATTTTTGGGTCTGACCCAATTTGACCTGAACCCAAAAATCCCAAACCCCAAATCCAAATGTGATTTTTTTTTCAAGTAGATCATTGTTGGGTCATTGAATTGGGTTTGATTTTGATACCCTTAAAAATATCAGTTTTAGGGTACAATGTGTGATGGTTCTAGTTTCCAATGATCAATTATTCAATACGGATAATATTGCATAAAATGACTTAGAAAAATCATAAAAAAATTCTGATGTGTCTCTAGGTGGGATATAGTGTTTTTGTTTTATTTTATGATTTGTTTGGTTGGAATTAATAACAATAAAAACTCAAATCCGCATAAATACCAAAAGTCTTCATTTATATGTGTAATTTCTACGATAAGTTAACTTGCTACCCCCATTCTCCCATCGGTTTATTTATTTTGCCAGCCAAAATATTTTACAATAGTAAAAAATTATATAATAAATAATAATTAGATAACTTAAAAATCCAACCAAACTAACCCTAGATGTGTGTATGTGTTTTATTACTTTAATGCGGGTGTCCAATTTGGTCGAAACCTAATTGTAAATTTATGTTAAATATGAAAAATGTGTAATAATCTTGATGAATCAAGATTAGCTAGAGAAATGTTAGGTGATTTGACCACAAATACCTCTCGTTCGTCACAAATTACAAATTAGATTTGAGCTTAAAATTGATGAGCTCAATTTTTGAGTTCGAGCTTGACTTGATGAAAATTCTAATTAGTTCCATTAAACTTGAATTTTCAAGTAAGTGTTCAATATATGCAAGTTTAAGAACTTGAATTTGAATTCAAGCTTATACTTTATATAAAAAAATATTAATAAAAGAAAAAAATTAAATAATATACTGATTCATCAGTCTCAAATTTGAATACAAATCAAATTCAATTCAAGCTGGAGGTCTACCCGTAAGACTTGCATGTATTTCACAATCCTTAATTTCCCTTACATATATTTCCGAGGCTCGCGCGTTCTTTATTTGAAGAATAGTTTGCACGTCAAATGCCTAAATCTTCGCTAGTAAGGGTTAGTTTGGTTGGACGGTGGGTTAATTTCAAGATTATTCTTCTAATAATAATTATTCTGAATTTAAGTGAAGGGCCCTCTCCTATAATGGGCAGAGACTTTACTAAATGGGATTGGAGAAAACCAATTCTCAGTTGGGCAGAGGCTTTAAAATTAATGAAAGTCCATATAATCCAACTTTTGAATTAATTTAAGTCGCAATTAATTGGCCCAATCAATTAAATTAGTTTCTAATTGAGCTTTATCTTAATTTAATAAGAGTAATTAAATGAATTTATCATTTAATCAATTATAAATTTAATTCTTAATTGAACTAATTGAAGCACAAATCAGTTAATCTTACTAAGTTCTTATCCAATAGCCTAAAAACTATATATTCATTTTTTGTAGTTTGACTTTAATGATCAATGAGAACACTATTTTCCTGTTTCTCATTCTTCTTGGATCAATGTCTTGCAAAATCAAAGACAGTGGAAAAGTTAAGGGATCTATACTAAAATGTTGTAAAGAAATTTAAATCAAATTATTATGAAAAAAGATTATTTTTAATTATTTTGTGTTGAAAAATCAAGTTGAAGTTTATACATGTAAATGCAATCATCATATTTGAATTACATATACGAATGATCAATTTATTTTATATTCCAAAGTGCGAACTAAGAGCTTATTTATTTATTTATTTTTTCACTCAAAAGGAATTAGTCAATATTGAAGTTTAGTACTAATTCCAAAGTTATGAGCTTTTTAAAATTTTTTATAATCTTTTTTGGTTACTTTTTTATTTTTATAACTAATTACATGCAATTACTATCTATAATTACTCTGAAAAAATTAGCATTTAATGATACTAAAATATTTATTCAAATAATAAATCTCGCTAAAATAGTTAATAGAACTTACTTAAATTTGTTAATTAATTTAAAATACAATACATAAAAAATTAAATATATATTTTAATTAAATTATTTATTAATTAAAAAATAATAATTTTTTTTAAAAAAAATTCAAACCCCTACCCACCTTCCCCTCACTCCCCACCCGATGCCACCCCTCTCCATGCCATGGTCGCCGACTATTGTGTTACCACTTGGCCACAATCTGTTGTTGTAGTGGGCCACGAGCTACTTGGCCATGGATAAGTGGTGCTACTGCCACCATGGTAGCAACACCACCACAGTGGCCGCTGGTAGATCTGGCTGTCGTGGCCAGATCTGGCCAGTGGGTGGCAGGGGGCTTGGGGGTTGGGGGAGTTGGTGGTATATATATAGACATATATATATGTATGTATTTTTTTATTCAACATATATATGTATACATCATATATATATAGGTAATTTCAGTTTTTTTACAATTAAATCCATATAGTATATTGATATTACCATATAATCCTTTGACAACCTAAAAATATGATAGTACTGCCCTTGAGGGTATTTTCATTATGAAAATAAGGTCAGAAATGATCAAATTTGAGGTAATTAAGCGGAATAGTATTTTGGAAATTTTACATGGCAATTTTAATGGCAACAAACAGCTGGGTTACACTGTTGGACAGTGACAAATCTTACTAAATTTTTTATAATTTTTGAAAAAACGAGAATTTTTTGATAATTACGTCAAATATCAGGGATGGTAGTAGTAATTCACCCTAAAATAAATTAATAACATTTATACCTTTAATTATATCGCTACAAGTGATACTTTAAAATGTCACTAAATATATAAATTGGCACTAAATTCCTTTTCAAGTGATATTTTTTAGTATCTCCCAATTTTGTTATTTTGTTGTTGTCTATAATACTTTTGGCATGTTGTTTAATTAAAATATTATTCTAACATTGACTAATTTATTTTAGTTTTATTTTAATAAACAACTACTATATAAGTGGATCAAATCAAGATGTATCTAAGTAGATCTAGATCTAGAAATGCATAAATTTATGTATTTTTTTCAATAGTATGAATAAGGGGGCCAAAAAGAAAAAAAGAAAAAGAAAACGATAAAGGCTACAACCACGTGCCCGGAGTCATCCAACAAGAATAATTAATGTGGAAACAATGTCTGCCACTAATTTCAAACTCAAAACAAACAGAAAAGGACCACGTTTGTAAAATGCAAAAGAAAATCTTCAACCATTAAATTGTATTAACAAAATGACTATTGGCTTGTTTTTTTGTATTTTGGCATTTTTGAAAAAGAATTTTGGGAAAATGAGTTTTTGAGAGAAAATTTGGAGAATCTGTCAAGTATTTTCTTTTTTTATTTTAGAAAAATATGAAAAATAATTTAAGAATGAGTTTTTTTTTTTTTTGAAGAGAAACAAATTTTACTGTAGATGTCAAATCAGTTGCTTTTTTGTTGGATTTGTAGGATTAAAGTGACTTTTTTTTATATATTATATGTATATATATATATTTATAATTGGATGATGATGATGATGTGTGTGTATATATATAATGATTGAAATATGAGTTTAATTAATTTAATTAATTAATTATTTTAAAATTTATATTTTTATAAATTTAATATTAGTAAATGATGTATTATTTGAAATAAAATATATATTAATAAAAAATAATTATTCATGAAATCATAGTTATCTTAATTATAAAAAATTCAGCTTATATCATAATTGTTAATATTGATTTATAAAAAAAATTTAATTACAGTACATTAATTATAAACTAATTATTGTTTATTAATTAAAATATAAGTATTTAACTATTTATTACTTATGATTTATGAATAAATAAAATTTAGTTATTTATTTAAATAAAATAATTTTTTAATAATTTATATATATAAGACTTAGTAATGATTCATCAAATTAAAAAAAATATAATATTATATTATATGAAATTATATCATCTTAAATTATTTATTAAATAAATAAACGTAATATTTAACTTTACGTAAACTATGAAACATAATTAATATATAAATAATAAGTTATTTAAATAAATTAATCTAATTAATTTAATAAGTTATTTAATTACTTTAACTTATTATTTGGTTAATACATTATTTAGTAAATATATGCTTAGTAATAATCAAATAATTTCATATAAATTTAATTAATTCTCTCAACAATTACTTTAAGCATATCAATATTAATTTGTTAAACTTGAATAGATTATTAAACAAATATCACACTATAATCAAATTTTTTATTATAATTTTAAATAAATATGAAGATTAATATTTAATAAAGAATATTTTTTGAACATAATTAATTTATTTATTATATCTAATTAAAACATCTTAACTTATTTATTAAATGAATAACTGTAATGTCTCATTGATACATTAAATATTTAATACAACTAATACATTATTTAATTAATTTAATATATTATTCAATAAATGAATAATTTAGTAATAACATAAATAATATTTAATTAAATTTATTTTTTTGATAATTAGTTTAATTAAATTTGTAAACATAAGTTTTAGAATTTTGCAATTAGTAAAATTTTATTATTTTCACATATGTAAATATATATATATATATATATGGATGAGTGAAGTGATAGGTAGAGTGAGAAAATGATGAAGTAAGTGTAGTTTTTAGGGTGTCGGATTTTTTGGATGAATTGGGAGGGATTCTTTAGAAATAAAATTTAAGCATTTTGAAAGAAAATTTAAAGAATGTGTTTTTATTCTAAAATTTTTGGGGGGATTAAATTTTTTTTTTTGGAAAAATATGAAAAAACATAGCCGAAGTGTTTGGAATGGTTGGCTGACCTGTTAATGGGTTGGATGGGTCTTCAAGCCCATTAACATACCAAAGGCAACATCATAAATAACTGGGAGTTGCACAAAAAACAGCATAGCTAAACTTAATGGGCCTTGTAATTACTTTGTTAGGATTGAATTAATTAGAAGCTAGCATATTTAACATAATGACAATGTAAACGAATTTTTTGACATAATTTGTTCATTTTGAGAGGAGTTTGTTGTAGTTAGCTAACTAAGAGGATGAAATGATAAATCAAATTAAGATGAGTAATGGAAGAATTCTTGATGGTGTGGATTTTCAGCTAGCAATACGAATAAATCGTTAAAAGTGTTGCATATGTTCTTGACTAAAACTTTCTAACACTTAAATAAACTAAAAGATAAGAAATTAGCCCAAAAAATGTTAAAATTTGTAATCATATGAGGGTACTTATAGGAGTTTAGATGGAGATATTTTAGTGTAACGTGGGAGCACACATTGAGGTAGTCTGTTATCAATTATATGTTATGTTGTAATTTGTTGAAAGTAATATCATATCCTTTATACCCTTAAAGATTTTCTAGAACATACCAATACTCCACAAATCAAGTAAGAAGTTACCAAAAATTAAAAAAAAAAGAAAGTAAAAATTAGAAGAAGATCCAAACTACACATGGGGGGTGGGGCGAGAGTGGGGCTTGTGGGCTCAAGGTTTTCTATCTTTATTCATTTGGTTACTCGCACATATAAAGCTCAACAAAACTATTTATGCGAACCAACAAACTTTGGTTGGGAAAATGCTGGGGGAACAAGAGACGTTAACTGGCCAATACACCAAGAAACGAAAGCACAATTTCGATGCTACCACCTATGTTTATGCAAAGTCCCATGACATTTTACTTTTTTAATTTTATCTTCTCCAATTAGCTTTTCATGAGTTTGTACACAAGTGGTTCTTGTTCTTGCTCATATGCTCATAAGGGTTGGTGGAAGAAATTTGCATTTTAATGTGTTGAAGATCAAATTGTTGGGAATCAATGTGCCAATTATTTACAATAGTGATAAGGATTTCTTGTCAACTTTTATACTCTAATGTTGTCATTATATTGAAATGATTTGACTTACATAGATGTAATTATTTTATGTGTTGTAATTCAAAATTGACAAAACTATAAGATTAATCAATAACGTTTAGTTTCAACAGAATTTCATGAATACAGGCCAAATCATCAAATTATGTGATTAATTTATTTTTTTTCCTTTCTATTTTTCTAATTTTCTCCCTTTGAATTCAAATATTGATGAATTTCAAACCTAACCATGCATAGTGATTTATGATATGGGTATCCCGTATCCAAAGTCCAAGGCCAAACGTCCATCAAAATTGTCTTTTACACCCACTATTATTGGGGAGAGAGAGATAGAGATCACATTATATGTGCGTCAGTGAAGTCCAGCCAGAGATCAAAGGGATCGTACAAATTTGTGGTCCGACTGAAAGCAACACTACCAAATGATAAAAATAGGCCAACAAATTGCTATCTTTTTGGTTGTGGGAGGTGATGTAACTTTAACAAGAATGCTATATTGTTGATATAACTTGTGCATAGGGGTGAATTGAAAAAATTGGAGTTAGGATTCTTGTAGGATCAATCTCTTGGTATAATAATTATTTTTTCTTTGGCGCTTTAGTATTTTTTCAATAATTTGGAGTAATCTCGAGCAGGAATTTTCAGACTCAAGGCTACCCATAGAATGTAAGAGAAATTTTATTATTTTGATGTTCAAAATTTTAAATTTTGAATGCTGTTTAATAATATGATTATCATAAATCAAACAAAACGTCACTTAAAAGTTGGAGTGGCTAGATGCAAGATATACATACATAAATAAATATATATATATATATTCTTATTGGGTGAGAGTACCACAAATTAATAGAATATTTTTGTGGTTTTAATGCAGGATTTGAACAAATAAATCTATATTTAGTATTTTTATGCAAATTCAATTCATTTATTAAAAACAAAATCACATTTATGTTCAAAATTTAATTTTTTTCTCCTAAATATTTTCAAAAAGATCTCCTCATTTCAAATTATCACACCAAGCAAACTATATTATTTTGATATAAATAATATTTTTTAATTATAATGTTACTAATAAAAATAATTTATAATAACATAAATAGTTTAATTGATATGACATTACTGATAGGAAACAAAATTAAAAAGTTTTCATGGAAAATATCCACAGTAAAATTTATCTTTCTCTTAAAATAAAATTAAAATTAACTTTATTTTCAATATATATATATATATATATATTCTTCAATTTCATTGCTAAAACATATTCTTTCACAACATCTTGTTGGAACAAAATCAAACACGTTATTAATTTTTCCTTGAGAGAGAGGAGTTCCAAAACCTACATTTCTTTAGTTATGTTCTTAAAATCCCTTGAAATCAATTGAATCTTGAAAACAAATATCTTCCCTCTTGATTGATTGGTTTATTTATTTATTTATTTATATTTTTAAATCCTATTAATTCTTTACATAGTTGGAGTGGGGTAGTGCTATAAGGTTAATAAAGCATTGCTTGGGGGACAAACTTGGAAATTGACTAGTCTCCCCAACTCATTGAGGATGACTTTTTTCTTTGGTTTTCCATATAGTTGGTACGAGTGGAATCTTTACGAAGGACACTATTGGAATGGTGATGTCTCATGAGTCATGACCTCATTTGATAAAATCATTATGACTTTTGGAAGATTATCCTTTCATTTTGAGGATAGACAAAAAAAATTATAATATAGCATATGGTATGATATCATACCTTATATTAGATGCAAGTAAAAGAGACATCATTATATTAAACGTCTTAAATTAGCATGTGTTATTTTACTTGTGGGTAGATGTGAGGTTTTTTAAGACTGACCTGTCGCCACTTAGGTTGGGGAATTTTTATGTCCATTTTCATTGCAAGAAAGAGGATTAAGAAGTCTCATATTAACATTGCAAGAAAAATAATGCTAGTGACAAAATATTTAATAATAAGTGAATAAATGATATGCAATATTTTGATTTTATCCAAATAAATGATATATAAATAAGAAGTTTTTTTTTTTTTTTAACTTGATGATTTGTTATAAGTATTATATATATAAATTATTAAATAAATTATTTTATTTAAATCAATAATTAAGTTTTATTTGTACATAAATAAAAAATAATAAATGGTTAAATAATTATATTTTAAATATTAAATATAATAAGTTTTTAATTAATGTACAGTAATTAATTTTTTTTATATAAGCCGATATTAACAATTATGGCATGATTATTGTATTAACCAATTTTTTATAATTAAAATATAATTATATTGTCATAAATAATTAATATTTATTAATAAGTATTTTTATCCAAGTAATACATCATTTGCTAATGTTAAATTTATAAAAATATAAATTTCATAATAAATCGTCAATTAAATTAATTATACATCATTTTATTACAATTATATATCAATTATTACACATATATACACACATACTCATCACTCGACTACAAAATATATATATGTATTTATACACATATATTACATAAAAAAATTATTTTCACTCTACAAGTCCAATAAAAATTTAACTGATTTGACCTCTACAATTAAGTCTATCTCCTCCCAAAATAAAAAGAAATAACCACCTTATTCTCAATTTTGTTTTTCTATTTTTTCAAAATAAAAAGAAATATTTGGCACATTTTATAAATTTTCTTCCAAAAATTCCTTTTCCCAATATATTTTTAAAAAAATGCCCAAAATACCAGTGAACAAGCCGTAAGTACTCCATAAAAGAAAATAAGGAAAAAAGAAAAAGAAAATGATAAAGGCTACACCCACGTGTCCATAGTCATCCCTAACAAGAATAATGGGGAAAAAATGCCTACCACTAATTAATTTCAAACTCAAAACAAACAATGTAATTAATTTCAAATTACATTGACAACATTTGTAAAATGCAAAAGAAAATCTTCAACCCTTAAATTGTATTGACAAAATGACTACGGCACGCTGAACTTGACAAATGATATTATTGCCCGAAGGCCAACGTTGTTGACAATGATTTGATAGAAGTTGGGAGCCTTATTTAGTATAAGTGAACGAACTTTTAATTTGAGGAAAGAATTATTGGAGAATCTAAAGCTCTTACATTTAATTTTAATTTCATTCAACACTAATTTGATTGTATAAATAATTAAATGATATGCAAAAATTCAAAGATATATTTGTTTCTTATTTAATGCTAGTTTGATTGCGAGTTGATTTTTTTATAAATAATTAAATGATAAACGAAAACTCAGAGATATGTTTGTTTTTCATTCAATATTGATTTGATCATAAATTGATTTTCTTACGGATAATTAGATGATGTGTAGAAAACTCAAAAATATATTTATTTTTATTTTCGAATGTTTCTTAGAAAATATTTTTGGCAGTCACGTTATTGATTAATGTATTAAAAACAAAGTTATGTTTGATCAAATTTTGAGAGAAAAAGATAAATTTTTATTCTAGATGATTTTCATTTAAGTTTTTGTCTGATTAATGAAAGTTTTTATATTATTATATGTTCGTTATATAAAGATATAATAATTAAAAATATGTATATAATGAAAAATGATAGAAAGATATAAATATATATAATTTTAATTGTTTTGATATTTTAAGATGGTTAAAATTTTTAATAATATTTTTGAAAAATAAATTTAATTGAGAGAAATATATTTTTGCCTTTTTAGAGAATTTTCAAAGAGTGAAAGCATTCTCCCCAAAATAAAGAAAACTGTTCTATTTTGTGAAAACCGACTGAACCAGCAGTTGGACCTTTTGAACTGTTGAACCGTTTACAGTTTATGAAAACCGGAATGGTTCATTTTTTTTCTTTTCTTTCCTTTAATTTTTGGCATAATTAATACTTTTTTTAAAAAAAATTTTTTTAGCCTAATGTGAACCCCCAAAGCTAATATACATCTTAAAAAGGTAGAAAACGAAAAATATTCGAACAGATTTACAAAAATAAAGTCCCAAATTAGATCTAATATTTTACTTTTTACATTCGGCTAGAAGGTAGACACCTTTAGTTTCTTACTCAACCTATGTGCTCTTTTAAGAAATTCTAATTTGTAAAGTTGAATAATATAAGTTAGACTCTTTATGTTTTATATTTTGTATTTTATTAACTTTTAAATAATATAAAAAATACAATATGTATTGCGCAATTGTGGCATTACAGTTCAACTGCGATTCAATTACAATAGGACCAATGATTGAACCAATGAATCATGAATCGATAATTTTTTTAGTTCAATGAATGGTCCAATTTTTGAATACTGGTTGATGATGATGATTAAAGATTTTGGACATGTAGTTTTTGAAACATGAATTTATTTCCTTGAAATTTAATGAAGTAGTAGTTATATGTGGATACTTATGTTTATTTTGTTGTTTTGTTTTATTTATTCTCTCTTAAATTGTGTTGAATATTTAGTTTATAAAAAATTATTTTTACTTCGTTTTGAATTATGAATGAATAATTACTTAAATTAGTATTAAGTATTATTTATTTATTTATTTATAGTTGACTAATTGTGAAATAATATTTTTCCTAAAGAATGAATTTAAAAATGAGTAAGAATTGAAAATTTTTCAAATAATATTTTTTCTATACTGTTGAAAATTTTATTTTTTGTTAATATTAAAATATTATATATATTTATAAAACTAAATATAATTATTACGTCATTATAACATCATACTGATTGAACTGATCGAATTAGTAAATATAGCAACCAATTATGTTGCCAGTTCTTCATCCGGTTCGATTTTGAAAACATTGGATTAGACCTACAAGCCACTTTTTGGTATGGGAATAAAATATCTAAGGGTGTCAATTTGTGCGGGTTGAGTGGGTCGGGTTGTATTGAGGTAGGGGTATAACATAAAAATAATAGGGGTGGCAATCGTGTCAAATCGGGTTGAGGTGGGGAGATCATAAAATTTTACTCAACCCAAATCCAACCCAATAAGCCCCAACTCGAACCCAAACTGAAAGTATTTGTATCAATTCAAACCTAACCCATTTCAGCATATGATTATTTTTCATTAATAATTCATATAAAAAACTTACATATTTTATGTTCAACTAGAAATTTAATAAAATAATCAATTTATACCAAGATTTTGAGAAAAGTCAACTTATACCAAAAAGTTAGAAAAGTCAAGATTATATTCTAGTAGCCCAACTTTTGTACCACAGAGCAACTTGATAATTAGACTTTATTTAATTTCCTCTACAATATCAATAATACACAAATTTTCATGTTAAACCAAAAGTTTTGCACAACTTAATTTTAATAATAATGAAGTCAAATTCCAACAAAGAAATATAATTCGTCCCATTCAATGATTAATAACCATCTCAATATCACCAAGTAGTTAAGATTGACATAGTAAATAATAATAATTAATTTTTATAAATCAATATGGAGTTAAATTGTTAAAAAATAACAAGTCATTACTTGAAAATGCAAAAAACATAAAATTATTATCGTGCAACCCAAAGCCCAACCCAACCCATAATTTTTGTGTTGCATATTGGGTTGATCCAATATTGACCCAACCCAATAACCCCCAACTCAAATCCAATAATATCGCATTGGTTCGTGTCGTGTCGAAAATTGCCACCTATAAAAAATGCTAAACCCAAATCAACTCAAAAGGCTCGACCCTAACCTGACCCACAAAATTTCGTGTCAAGTTCGGCTTGACTTGATTTTTAGTTAGGTCAACCAACAACCTAATAAATCCGACCCAACCCAACCCAACATAATTTATTTATTTTATTTTTCATGCGTATAAATTTCAACATCAAAATTGAGTAGAAATTTGATCTACAATAAAATCTAAAATTTTGCATAATAATTAAGTGGACATACGGCAGACAGCAGTAGTGCGACAGTGGCGCATGGCAGCAAACGAGGCTAGGATTTTTGTTTTCTTGGAGCAGAAGGTGAGGAGGGTCATATTTAGTGATTACCCATCACACGGCGGCAGAGGAGGCTAGGGTTTCTCTGTTTTTTTGGAGTAGGAGGTGAGGAAAGTTATGCTGGTGATTTGGTCAATCGTCTTTGAATTGGAAGAATGGAACTGCTATTACTTATTTGTTAATAATGTTATTGTAATTTGTAAATTGTAATTAAAATTTCAAAATTTAGATTTTTGGATGTATATTATTTATAGTTTATTTTAATTAGTTAAAATTTTCAGGTGGGTCGGGTTGGGTTGGGTTAGGTCAGGTGTATTAAATTATTGGGTTTCCAACTTATTTTTTTGGGGTTACACGGGTTGACCCAAAAACAACCCAACCTTATTTTTTTTTCTTAGATCATTTTAGGGTCTGACCCAATTTGACCCGAACCCAAAAATCCCAAACCCCAAATCCAAACCTGATTTTTTTTTCAGGTGGGTCATTGTCGGGTCATCGGGTTGGATTTGATTTTGACACCCTTAAAAATATCAGTTGTAGGGTATAATGTGTGATGATTCTAGTTTCCAATGATCAATTATTCAATATGGATTATATTGCGTAAAATGACTTAGAAAAATCATAAAAAAATTCTGATGTGTCTCTAGGTGGGATATAGTGTATTTATTTTATTTTATCATTTGTTTGGTTGGAATTAATAACAATAAAGACTCAAACCCGCATAAATATCAAAAGTCTTCATTTATATGTGTAATTTCTATGATAAATTAACCTATTACCCCACTTCTCCCATCGATTTATTTATTTTGCCAGCCAAAATATTCTACAATAATAAAAAATTACATAATAAATAATAATTTGATAACTTAAAAATCCAACCAAACTAACCCTAGATGTGTGTGTGTTTTATTACTTTCATGCGGGTGTCCAATTTGGTCCCAAACCTAATTATAAATTTATGTTAAATATGAAAAATGTGTAATAATCTTGATGAATCAAGATTAGCTAGAGAAATGTTGGGTGATTTTTTTTTAAATTACGAAACCTCCCTAAATTGACAAACAGAAAGGACCACATTTGTAAAATGAATTTCAATGTCTGCCACAAATTAATTTCAAATTAACTCAAAACAGAGAGAGAGGACCACATTTGTATGAATTTCAATGTCCACCACTAATTTCAAATTGCACGACAACATTTGTAAAATGCAAAAGAAAATCTTCAACCATTAAATTGTACTAACAAAATGACTACGACACTGAACTTGACAAATGATATTATTGCCCGAAGGCCGACGTTGACAATGATTTGACAGAAGCTGGGAGCCTTATTTAATATAAGTGAACTACCTTTTAATTTGAGGAAAGAATTATCTAATGCTCTTGCATTTAATTTTAGTTTCATTCAATACTAATTTGGTATAAATACTTATGATATGCAAAAATTCAAAGATATATTTGTTTCTTATTCAATACTAGTTTGATCGCAAGTTGACTTTTTATAACTAATTAAATGATATGCAAACATTCAAAGATATATCTGTTTGATCATGAATGGATTTTTTTACAGATAATTAAATGATGTGCAAAAACTCAAAAACACATGTAT
This sequence comes from Jacaranda copaia, assembly GCA_014898725.1. Lineage (NCBI taxonomy): Eukaryota > Viridiplantae > Streptophyta > Magnoliopsida > Lamiales > Bignoniaceae > Jacaranda > Jacaranda copaia. Next base: position 858,002 of record JACGDI010005528.1, read on the forward strand.
TTTTATTTTTGATTGTTTGTCAGAAAATGTTTTTGGCAATCACATTAGAGATTAATGTATTAAAAATAAAATTATGTTTGATCATATTTTGAGAGAAAAAGATAAATCTTTATTATAGATGATTTTCATTTGAGTTTTTTTTTGATTAATGAATTTTTTATATTATTATATGTTAGTTATATAAAGATATAATAATTAAAAATATGTATATAATAAAAAATGATGGAAAGATATAAATATATATAATTTTAATTGATATGATAACTTGAAATGATTAAATTTTTTAATTATATTTAAAAAAATAAATTTAATTGAGAGAAATATATTGTTGTCTTTTCAGAGAATTTTCTAAGTGCAAAAGCATTCTCCCAAAATAAAAACACTCTTAGAAGATGAATAACCTACATAGCCTATAAAATTCATGTTTTACACATTTCCCCACTCTATATATGAAGAACTAAATGGCCTAATTCATCGAGTTTAGTTGTGCGGGCTTGTAATCTTAGTGGGGGCAATGTGGGGGCTAAAGTAATTTTGATTGTATCAATTCTAACTTTAGATCAGGAGTGGGTTTGATGTTGCGGGGTACTTAAATCAGATTATGGTCGATGCCCTACCTTAAAAAAATTAAAAAAAACCTAAATAACCTAATTAATTATTTGGCACTCCATTTCATAATTTCAATCCAAGGCTGTAAAAAATTTGAAAACTGACATGCTTGTGACCATCAATGACTCCAAAAATCTTGTAAACTTCTATTCATGTCTTTGTGCACTACAATAAATTGCACTTCACGCAACAAAATTTTTTGTAACAAAGGTAAAATTCATTACATATGTTAAATTTATTGTAATAAAATTGATTTTTTTGTTACAAATAACATTTTCTTAAGTAACAAAGTAAAAGTTTTGTTACCTTTAATTCAAATTCATTACCTTAAATTTTTTTTATTCGTAACTAAATAATAATTTGTTATGAAAAATATTATTTTGTTACATATAACATTTTCCGTCATATAACAAGATATATTTGTAACAAAATTCGATACCTTTTGTAACAATAAAATATTTATTACCAATAAAATATATTGTAAAAACGTTGTTAGTTACTAAACTTTAATTAACTTCCCTCCAAAATTCATTTCCTCCAAATATCAATTGTACACGTATGGTAACAATGATTTTCGTTACTAATTATAAATGAAAATTAAATTAAATTTTTACTAATACTTGTGGGTTGGGCCTTTGTTCAAGAAATGAACTTCAAAATAATGTAAAAAATTTGTTAATTGGACTTAACCAAGTTTTAGTGAATTATTACTGAACTGAGTTTTATTTTAAAGAATGAGTTTGAAGAAATTTGAAGTGAATAATCCATTAATTGGGCTAGTTTATTTAAAATATTGGGTTTTATAACTTTTTTGTGAATTATTCAATGTATTGGGAGTTTTCATTTATGAAATAGATTTGACCAAATTTACAGTAAATTGAGTGGTGAATTAGGCTTCATTTTAAGAGTCGGTCTTGAACAAATTTAAAGTGAGGTAAATGATAAATCAAGCTTTTTTCAAGGAATTGAGCTTTTATTATTATTATTATTATATTAATTGGACTTCAAATTAGTTCAAATAATTGATTACTTTGAGTTGACCAGCTTGTTTTTTTTCTTTTTTCTTTTTTCTTTTTTAACTAATTGGACCTATCTAATATTTTAGTAAATTGACAAAATGGGCTTCGTACTAATTTAAAAAATTCGTTAATTGGGCTTTACCAACTTCCTTTTCATTAATTGAGCTTTAATAATTCTCTCAGTAAATTAGTGAATTGGATTTCAAAATGAATTGGACATTAGCTTAAAGGATTGATTAATTTTGCTTTTACAACTTTTATTTTATTAATATGAGTTCACCAATTTTTTTAGTAAATTAATGTCATTTGGTGAAAAATTGAGTTTGATTGGGTGGGTTGTGTGGGTTCGGGTTGGATTGAAGTATGAATATAATATTAATTTTCTCAGTCCTAATCCAACCCAATTTTATGACAACCTGAAAATGTTCAACACTAATCCAACCTAAATTATATTAGGTCAAGTTCGGGTCGACCTGATATTTATTTGGTCAACTCACCAACTCAAATCCATCCAATTGAACCTGTCAATCTGATTTAAAATAATTATTTCAAATATTTATTTTAATTTTTAATCCTAATGTCAATACACACACACACACAAAAATTACTTTTTTATGTTTTATAAAACCACGCACACTGCCTCCTCTTCCATATTTGTTGCCCATTTAGTATAATTTTTATATAAAAAGATTAATTTACCCTTAATCATTTCACATATTTACAATTCAATTTAGATAACTTTTTATTATCATATTTTATTATTTTTCTTTTTTTTTTTCATTCTTTTCTTTTTTTTTCATTCCCAATTTTTTCTTCTTCCATTATTTCATATATTTCTCATTTTACACACACATATAAATTTATCATTATTTTTCATTTCTCATTATTTCATATATTCTCATTTTATAGACATTTTTATATATAAATTTATCTATAAAATTTTAAATAATTTTTATTTTTATCTTTTTTCTTTCTAATTATCCATACATGTATACTTATTTTTCTATTTATACTTATTCACATATATATAATATACATATATATATATATATAAATTTATCAATAAAATTTAAATTACTTATATTTTATCTATTTTTTTCTATTTATTCATTCCGAATTAAATAATATTTAATATTTATAAATATATATAATATAAATTCTTATTTATACTTATACACATAAATAGTATATATACATATATAAATATCAATAAAATTTAAGAATATTCATCATATATTTATCATTTTATACATATATAAATTTATCATTATTTCTCATATCTCATTATTTCATATATTTTTATTTTATAGATATTTATATATAAAAACTTATCTATGAAATTGTAAATAATTTTTATTTTTATCTTTTCTCTTTCTAATTATTCATACATGTATACTTATTCACATATATATAATATATGTAAATATAAATTTATCCATAAAATTTAAATTACTTTTATTTTATCTATTTATTCATTTCGATATAAATAATATTTAATATTTATAAAAAAATATATAATATAATTTTTTATTCATACTTAAATACATTTATAGTTTATATATATGCATATATATAAAATTTAATAAAATTTAAAGAAGAGTCATCATGTATTTTTCATTTTTCACATATATAAATTTATCATTATTTTTGATTTCTCATTTTTTCATATATTCTTATTTTATACATATGTATAAATTTATTTAATGAATTTGGATGGCAATGCAATTTTGTTTCCCTCCAAAATTTGGCCCATAAAAAAAGTTAACTTTTATTTTTATTATTAGTTTGACATAATAATTTAATATGAGTTCTTCCAAAAATTTGATTCCCACTAATAATAATGAATTCTCTCCATTTTTGCTATGTTGGATTGCCTAGTAGGCATTTTTTGTCTTTTTCTTGCTTAGTTGGCAACATATATGTCTTTTTTTTTTTTGTAATTCCAAATATATTATATATAATTTATATATATACACACATATATATACAAATCTATTTTATATATATTTATATATTACATATCATAATTTTTCCTCCAACACAACTTTTTTTCCCAAAATACCCTCTATTATCCTTTATTATCCCCAAAACTTTCCCATTTTTTAATATATACATACATATATATTATATATACATCATAGATATTTTATTATAATCACTCAATTCTATTTTCACCAAAAAAATCTAACAAAAAAGTATTGATTTGACTTTTATGTAAAAAAGATCTCTCTCAAAATATAAACAAACATACACATATATACACTTATATTTATATATAATCTATAATTATTTTGCTAATTAAAAAATAAAAAAAATTAAACTACCATATTAACAATATTCTTTTAACTCGCTTGGTTGGCACAACTTTGAATTTAAAAATACACACATACACAAATATATATATATATATATATATGAACAAATATTTATATATAATTTATAATTATTTACTAATTAAAAAACAAAAAAAAATTAATCTACTATATTAGCAATATTCTTTTAACTAAGAACTTGCTTAGTTGGCACAACTTTGAATTTAAAAATAGGCAAAATTGCAATTTCCATCTTGTAACTTTACCTCAAATAGTTTTTGGTACTATAAATTACATAATATCAATTTTAGTCCTATAAGTATAAAAAAATTATCACTTTTAGTCTTTTTTTAGCCAGAGTCGGTGAAAGTCGCCGGAAAATGTGACGTGGCAATTTGGGCATGTGGCAGTTTATTGTTTTTGCCATGTTGGAGTGTGAAGTTGGCATTTTTTAACTTTTTCTTGCTTAGTTGGCAATACACGTGTCTTTTTTTTTTTTTTTTTCTAATTTCAAATATCATAGAATTTATATATACACACATCTATTTATATATATTTATATATTACATAACATCATTTTTCCTCCAAAACACAATTTTTTTTCTAGAATATCCTCTACTATCCTTCATTATCCTCAAAACTTTTCCATTTTTTAATATATATGTACATATATTATATATATCATATATATTCAATTTCTCTCTCTCTCTCTCTCTCTATATATATATTATATTACATATCGTCGTTTTTCCTCCAAAACATAATTTTGTTCTTCAAAATACCCTCTACTATCTTTCATTGTCTCCAAAACTTCTCCATTTTTTAATATAGACATATATATCTATATATTATACATCATATCTATTTTATTATAATCACGCAATACCATTTTCATCCAAAAATTTAACAAAAAAAGCATTGATTTGACCTTTATAGTAAAAAATATCTCCATCAAAACATAAAAACATACATATAAATACACATATATTTATATATAATTTATAATTATTTACTAATTAAAAAATAAAAAAAATTTAGTCTACCATATTAATAATATTCTTTTAACTCACTTGGTTGGCACAACTTTGAATTTGAAAATATACACATATATTTATATAAATAATATTTATATATAATTTATAATTATTATTTACTAATTAAAAAAATAATTTAATAAATTTAAATTAGATATAAATAAGTTAAAAATGAAAATAAAAAATAGAAAAAGAAAAAAAAATGCTGCCACTCGGCAGGCGGCCAGCCTGGCTCACGGCTAGTGGCAACTGGTGTGGTGGGGGGATGGGTGCATGTATACATTATACGTATATATAAATACATATATTTAAATAAATATATATATATATATATTTAGAAATATATATGGGTATGTATATATAAATATATATCAAATATATATGTGTATTTTTTATTTATTTATATTAATTACTATTTTTTTAAATTTCAAATGTAATATGCCAACTACCATAAATCCCATGTCATACACTTATTTTTTGCCAATGAGGCAAAACTAGGAAATGTCCACATGCCCCATGTGCCAGGTCACATTTTCCGGCACCTTTCATTGGCTCCGGTAAAAAAAAGATTAAAGTGTTAATTTTTTTATACTTATAAGACTAGAATTGATATTATGTAATTTATAAGACTAAAAATCATTTGAAGTACAGTTACAAGATGAAAATAGCAATTTTGCCTATATGTGCCTATATAGTTTTATTTTTATTTTTTTTCCTTTTTTATGTATTTATTTATTTTATTAATTTATCAATAAAATTTAAATTACTTTTATATTTATCTATTTTTTTCTATTTATTCATTATGAATTAAATAATATTTAAAATTGATAAATATATAATATAATTTTTTATTCATATTTATATGCATATATAGTGTGTATATATACATATATATAAATTTTAATTAAATTTAAAGAAGATTCATCTATATTTCTTATTTTATGCATATATAAATTTATCATTATTACTCATTTCTCATACTTATATACATATATAGTATATATATACATATATATAAATTTCAATAAACTTTAAAAAAGATTTACCATATATTTATCATTTTATACATATATAAATTTATCATTATTTCTCGTTTCTCATTATTTCATATATTCTTATTTTATCCATATGTATAAATTTATTTAATGAATTTGGATGGCAATGCATTATTTTTTCTCTCCAACTTTGTATTACCTCCAAAATTTGGCCCATAAAAAATGTTAAGAATTGTTTTTATTATTAGTATGACATAACTTGATTTCTTCCAAAATTTGATTCCATCTAATAATAATGAATTCTCTTCATTTTTTTTAATTCCTCTAAATTTTAGCTCTTCCATTTTTTTTTGTGTGTAAATAATTTATGGCAAACTTAATTTCTTTTATCTTAGATTACTAGATGAATTGACATATAATTTTTTAAATTATTAAATGACTTCCTATTATAGTTA
>JACGDI010005528.1:864525-884327 GCA_014898725.1 Jacaranda copaia
TATAAATAGTATATACAAAAATTATTTTTTTATCTTATATTATAAGATGAATTACGACATATTATTATTAGAGTTAAAGATTTAATTCTATTCTTTGCTATTGTTTATTAGGGCATTGTTTTTGAAAAAAAAGATTTTAGTAAAATTGTTTATAAATTCTAAAAACTTTAGTCTTTATGTGTAATTAATTTCATTTTAAAAATTAAAATATTCTATATTGATAATATATTAATGTGGACAATTTCAACATGCAATTATTGAAAATTTTCTACACCTAATTTATGCAAATTTTTTATTTTAAAATTATTTGGAAATACTCATGACATTGTAATATAAACTTAGTAAAATAGTTATAAGTTCAATAAAATTGCTTTTTATCCCCAGATATTTAATTAAATATTTGAAGAATTGTTAGCATCCTTAACAAATTTGTAGATGTCGATTGAAAATTTATATTACAACTCAAAAATATCCTTCAAAAGTTGCTTTGATTATTTTTCAGATAAAAATATCCCTGGACTTATTTGTAACTTTAACATGGGGGTTTAATTTCAATATTATTTAAATTACTCAAAATAAATTTAAATAATTTTATTAATTATTTTTGTAAATATTAAATAATCTTTTAATTGAAGTTGAATTAAAAAAATAAAAATTTAAAATCATCAACATATCTAAAGAAATTTAATCAAATTTAATTAAACATATTAAATCATTATAAAATAAAAATAAAAATCAAATCCATATCTTAATTAAATATGATTTTATTTTTAAACTATATATCAATAACATTAAAAAACAATCATATCTAAAATAATTTAATTAGATTAAGTTGAATATATTTATTAAATATAAAAAAATATTTACAAAGTAAAATAAATAATACAAAAATAAAAATAAGATCTAAAATTATTATATATATTAACTTAATTATTAAATTATAAATACAATTAGAAATAACAACATAAAAATAAAAATATCACCAAAAATGGTGAAGTAATTAGTAAAATTAAATATTACTTTAAAAAATGATATAGGAAAATTAAATTTAAAATTTTAATATTTAAAAGCGTGAAATATATAAAGACATCTCACATATATATATGATGTTATGAGCAATAAATTTCAAGAGTATTCAACGAAAAGTTAAAAAGAAAAAAAAAATCATTCCGAACATAAAAGTCCATGAATATTATTTTATGATTTATTAAAAAGAAGAAAATACTATGCAATCAAAAATCAACATATAGTTGGTTTAAAAAATAAAATATATGAGAATAATATAGAATACAAGATTGATTAGAAAAAAAACTTAAAATTATAATACTTTAAAATTACTTTAAATTTAAAAGACGATGAGTATATATATTAAGTTAAAACTTAAAAATATAAAGAATTAGATAATATATTGGCTACTAAGAATTTAAAAATAATCTTATTTAATTTTAATTTTTGATTAAAAATCAATTAAGTTAAGACAAAATTATGATAGAAGGGATAAAAGAAATTAAAATAAATCAAAATAAATATATAAAATAATTATAAAGTTAAAATCAATATTAGTATATAAGTTAATAGAAACCTTTTAATTTGATTCATAACTTAGTTATCAAATAATTAAGTGAAGAAAATAATTTGACATTAGCCATATAATGTTAAAACTATAGTAAATTGATAAAATAATTATAAACTTAAAATTAATTTTAAAATATGAATTAGTGACAAAATATGAGGATGAAATTAGAATGTAAAATAAAATATAGAAAAAACAAATTATTGTGTTCATTCTCAAATTTTTTTATAAATATAATTGGATATTCATATTATACATATATATAAATTTATCATTGTTTATCATTTCTCATTATTTCATATATTCTCATTTTATACATATTCATATATAGATATATATAAATTTATCTATAAAATTTTAAATAATTTTTATTTTTATCCTTTTTCTTTCTAATTATTCATACATGTATACTTATTTTTCTATTTGTACTTATTCAAATATACAATATACATATGTATAAATTTATCAATAAAATTTAAATTACTTTTATTTTTATCTATTTTTTATATTTATTCATTCTGAATTAAATAATATTTAATATTTATAAATATATAATATAATTTTGCATTCATACTTATATACATATATAGTATATATGGATACACCACAAAAAAATTGGTTAATCGCGGTATATATTTTTCAATGATTTGTTTTAACCGCCACAAAATATTAATTTGACAGTGCCTAAGTAGCGATTTATCCAAACCGTCACGGAATTCATAATAAATGACGGTGGTTAGTGTAACATTCTCTGAATGAATAACTTCGCGTTGATTTTTCTAAACCACTACAATTAATAATATTATTACATTTGCTTATTAGATTGCCCTTTGTTTTTTACTTTAAAGGATTTTGTCCATAATTTTTTAATATATATAATGCCAATTATTTTTTTCTATAAATTTTTAAAATATTGTTTATTTTTTTTAGTTCACTATTTGATACTATTATTTTATTTATTCAAATTATAATTATTATTTTATTTTTAAAAATAAAATAATGTTCGCTTGATAACATGTGAAATTGCTTGAGAACTCTATATGAAAGAGACAAATAAGTAATTGAATTGATGCAAATAATAAATTTTGGAGAATGCAGCAAAGATGATAAGATGCTTACTTTTGTGTGGTGGTGGGTGGAGCGGGATCGAGTCTTGCTAGCAGCAATTTGGGAGGAATTTGCATGCGTTGGGCTGGGCGGCCGGGCGGCTGGGCAGTGGACGTGCTGGTGCTGAAGATAAATGAACATTTCAGATAATCATTTTGACTGAAGATAAATTTGAGTTAGATACAATGTACAAATAATTCATATCTAACAGAATGGAGGAAAAAAAATTGCCACCTATTCACACACACTTTAACATGTTCGGTACAGATTCAATGTGCCTGGCATTGTTCCATCTACTTTCTATTTGTTGCTTTATATTGGTTATCTATTTTCCTGGACACATTTATGGGGTTTTCTAGGGTTCTAACCATTTTATTTTTACCTATTATCATGTAGGCAAACAAAGAAAAATTAGAACAATTATCCCTTTTCAAGTCAAATACCTTATTTATCCTTTTAATTTGTTGAACCACAACAATTAAATTATTTATTATATCTTTCTCATTTTTTTTTAATTTTCTCACATTCCAAATACTTAGTATTTTTAAAATATATATTACTAATAAAATAAAAAAATATTTTTTAAGTAAATATAAAAAAGAATTATTAAAAACTCTTTAAAAATATTTTTATATATACTTGATCTTTTATATATAAAAATATTTTTCAATCTAAAATGTACATTCCATCAACTTTTTATTCAAATAAAAACCCAAGAACTAATTTTTTTTACTAAATTACTGTTGACTTATTAAATTTTCCTAAATTACTTTTGATTTATTAAATTAAAAAATTTGATGAATTAGTTTTTTAATTGAAAATTCTTCTTTAAATTGTTTAGATTGATTTATATTAATTATGTGTAACACCCCTCGAATTTTCTTGATTATATTTATTACCTTGTCATTATTTGAAAATTTCATAAAATTTATATTATTAATTATTTTAAGAATTTTGTGGTTAAAATTATAACTTTTACAAACTTGATTTCATGTTACTTGATATTTTTGGGGCCGCAATACAATTTTTGGGGTGTTAATTGCATTCATGTAGGAATTCTTGCGTTTGCATGGAATAACCAAAGTCAATCAAGGGGTTTCATGTAAATTTCCTAACTTATTGGACCTAATTGCATGATTTTACAACTCTAGGGACTGAATTGCAATTTTGAAAATTTTGATTTTAAAAACTTGGCTAGATTTCTTTCTTCCTTCACTATTACTCTTTCTTCTTTATTTCTCTCCTCCCACCCGCGACTTCAACCCTCACTCCGACGATCTCTTGCCTCGGCCAAGCTACCACCAAACTGCACCTCACTTCACCACCACGTTCACCCTTGACCACACCACGCACACGCGCATGGTGGTGAGCAATCACTGGTGTCGAGTTGAAAGAAACCCACCTCGCCGGTCTCTTGATTGCCAATGATTGGGATGCTGAAATCAATATATGGACGGACGGTTGGGAAGCCCTCAACTCAAGGATCATAGTAGTGGCTTTGCATGGCGATTCCGACGATGGTGGCACAATGATTGGAGAGTGGTGGCAGGAAGAGAATTCACGATGGTTTTGGCTCTTTCGGCAGCTACAGACCTCGAAACTCAAAATTGAAGGCAGCATTGGAATACTCTTGTCGAGAGGAACATTTCTATTGTGGCGTTGCATTTTTCGACAGTGGCGGCGGAGAGACAACATCTTCTCCTCAATTACTATAGTGTTATCGGTTTGTGATTACAAACCCTCGATGGTGAATTGGGATTTTATTCGATTGTAACGTGTTATATATATGCCTGCATGATATATGTGTTGTACCTTGCTTTTATACCCTTGTACCTTACCTAAAATGAGATTTTGAGATGAGATGTGTGCATGTATGTGTTGATTTTCCCCTATAAGGAATTTGGAGTTGGGAGATATGAATTTGGGACCCAAATTCGTGAATAATACCATGTTGAATTTTAATGATGGTATTGAGGGATATATTATAAGTTAAATGGTGTTTGAAATGGAAATTTGATTAGAGAGTAATGTATATGTATTACCTAGGATTATGATGACGGTTTGAAATGGAAATTTGATTAGAGAGTAATGTATATGTATTGTCTAGGATTACGATGACTCTTGAATTATAAATAAGATGAGGTTAATTTTGAAATTATGTAATTAGTGAGATATTGGGTTATAATGATGAAAAGATATTAGTATTGCTGATATATGAAACTGGTGTGGGAACTAAATGTATTTGGGGAGCACTAACATTATGAGCTATTTTACCAAGTTGATAGAGTTATTAAGCTAAAAATTATTGTATTAATAGGTTAATTGGAGACCTTGAATTCTATAAGCTTGATAATGATGTATTAAAAGGTCAAACATCGGTTTTGACTATAATTATACTATCTTGGCTAGGTGGCAAAGAGGTGGAAACTGAGGATTAGTGATTGTGACCTTGACCGCATTTTCTATGCTAATGAAGGTGAAGTTTCTCCCACTCTGGGTTCTTGCTTGTATAAGCTTACTCATGCTTGTTGGAAACTCCTGTGAGGGTTTGCCTTTCTGGCTCTTTTCTATCCGTCTGTGATTGTGATATGCCCCTGTGTGGGTTTTCTCTTTTTGTTTTGTATTCCGTTTGTTTGAAAATTTGAAATGTTATTTGTTAATTGAGTCGAGCACCCCTGTGAAGGTTATTATTCAATTTTGACTTCCATTTTATTATCTGATATTTGATTTGAACACCCTTGTGAGGGTTATTCTTTGACATTGAATCTATTTGTGTTTGTTTTGGTGCCCGAAACTATCTCCATGTTGTCAAATCCTGTCCCTCATACCCCTATCGAATCGGCACACTCCTTTTTGATCTTGATGAATGAAAAAGTGATAATAAAATGGTCCGGTAGACCTAATCGTATTGATAATTCTCATGATTGTTCATGTATCTTGTTATTGGAATAGGCCTTGTCGACCATTATTGAATATCGTGTTTGTTATTGCTTAAAAGTAAATTTGTTATCTGTTGGCATTGTTTCATGCCATCCATAGGGACGCCCTTGGGAAGTTTCTACTTGAAGGGATTCCATGAAAGTTGGGCCCAGGGATAGGTCCGAAAAGACGATCGAGCGGAACAAACCTATGGCGACAGGTCTTTTGGCTAGTACCCACGTAAGATCCTGACTTACAGGTAGCTGGAGGTAGCGAACTGTGCGTAGTGGATCTGGCAAGCGGTTGACCATGCAATAAAAGTGAATTGTTACACGCCGAGCTGTGTACTCAAGCAAATGGAGAGATAAAGGAAAGTGCTTGTGCTCAAATTAATTATTATTGATTGTTATCTTGAATTGATCGAGAAGTAATAAGGAAGGATGCCAACAAATTAGCTAATTGTTTACATGTTTCATGTTCTTTAAAGTTTAAAGATTAATTCTTGATAGTCTTGATTAGATCGCTTGAATTGTAATCAAAAGATCTTGTTATTTGTTATTCCAGTTCATCACTCTCTCCAATTTCTATTATGTTATTTCTCACTGAGTCCTTAAGACTCACCCTCTGTGTTATCTTCATTTTCTGGTGAAAGGGCAAAGGATCATGTTTTGGGCTGAAGTCATTTTGTAATAGATTAGGTGTATGGTTGTATATATAGTTTCCACCTAATTGAGACCTTGGTTAAAAGATACGACGTGAATGTTGTATGAACTTAAGACATTTGGATTATTTATATATCATGTTTATGGGTGCTTGTTTTATTTGAGACAGTTAAATTTCAAATTTTCTAGTTATCATTTGAATAGATTTCAAGTTTGAATTAGTGGCACCTCCGCTTAGGGTAATGCCATGAGAGGAGGTACCACATTATGATTTTATCTTTAATAAATTAAATTTTTTTACCTCTTATTTTATGATTAAAATCATTAATTAATTAATTATATTAACCCTCAAAATTTCAAGAACAATATCAAAGAAATGTAATTTATGGCAATGTATTCACACACCACATAGCCGTTGCCGCTAAATCAAAAAGAACATGCAAATCATGGAAAAAATGCAGGGGTCATGCATTACACCACATCAATAATCATTTATTGCAAAATAGTGTTATAAAGTAATCCACAAGATTTTAATATGAAGTCCCAAAATTTTGTAGAAAAATTTGGTTCGCCATATCTAACGGTTGAGAAATACCACCAGAAATCAATACAACATTGAATCACATTCTTGGAGATATCACGAAAACTAGAGGCTTTATTCTCTGTTAATTGGCGGGTTTGGGAGATTAAAGGTAAGGCAAAAAAAACTGAACGGAGATAAACGATATGGGATTGCAACAATACAATGAGATTCGGTGAGGGCAATTATATTGGAGAAATAGTTTTGAGGTTTTTTAGCTTGCGCCTAATGGATCAATGGGGGCTTGGTCTAAGGAAAAGGGAGGGAATTGGCAGCACAGTTGTAATGGCAGTGGACGGTGGGTATAAGGAGGAAGAAGAGTTCGGAGAATAGGAGTTGAGGAGGAATAAAAATTTAAGTAATTTTAATAAAATAAATTATTTTGAATATTTTATTCAAACAAGGGGTATTTTTAAAATAATAAAATTTTGAATAAAGAATAAATAAGAAACTTCAAAGAGAGCAATAAAAATATTAAATTATTTGATTAAATGTTATTTTTTTTTAAAACAAACACATTTTAATGTGGATATTTAGTTGTTTTTAAATCAATGACAACAAAATATCTATATAATAATAAATAAAAATAAAATAATTAGGACCATAGAAAACCCTCACGTTTATATAATGTTTTCCCCTTCCTTGACATCCATAATATTTCGACAATATTGCCCACCTTTTGGGGGTACCACAGTTGGTGGTCATATGTCGGCAAAATTTTCCCAAAATTCTACGTACGCCAACAACTTTGTTTCCTTGGGCCATCTTGCCTTCATAAACGAGTGGACTAAATTGAGTAATGGAGATTACAAAGTAGTGGCAATTTAAAGATGAGAAGATTTGATTGAGATTGATAAAGTTATTCTTTTATTTGGTGTTGAATATTGAAATGTTTACAATTTATCTTGATAATTTTTTATAATTTTATGTGAGTATTTGATATGTGATATTGATCACTAAAATTATTTAAATGTCACAAATTCAGAAAAGTAAAAACACGTCAACAAGACTAGAAATAGGAATAGACCAAGCTACTTGTTAGAGGCCTATGGTGTAGTCCACTTATAGTCTATCTAAGCCAACTTATTTATTAAAAAGGTCAGATAAAGGCTTAAAAGTAGCTTTTTTAACTAAAAAGGTTAGATTTAGGCTCTTATAAAAACTTATAAAGCCTAATAGGTAGGCCCGTTTATCTTTCTTCACATAAAAAAATACAATAATAGTGATATAATATTAAATGACTAATTGTATTTAATTTTTATAATTAGTTTTTTTATGGAATATGTTATATTGTTTAATAACAATGTTTTATGCTGCAAATATATTATTTTATACTTAAATTTGATATTTCATAATTATACATTTGTATTTATCATTTTGATTATTTATTATCAAGGTCTATTACAAGTTTTAGCATATTAAAAATTTAGATTTATATGATTAGATTTAATTGAAACTTTAGTAGAAAATAGGCTTTCATGCTAGGTTTTCAAGCAAGGCTAAGGATTTAGAGTTTATTAAAAAGGCAATGCCTAACCAAAAAAAGAAAAAAAAAAGCCTATAAAAAATAATAAGTTAGGCTCAAACTTGTCATTAGCATAATAGGCTTGACCTATTTAAGTCGAAGCCTAGCCCAACCTAGCTTATTTCCATACCTAAACAAGACTAAAGATTCCAGGGGCATAGTTGGAATTTCCTCTCAAGTCATAAGGGTTGGGATTAAATAAGTGCAATCGCAAACGGAAGATTTCAGTTAATTTGAAACAAATTAAGGATGAAGCATGCTTCTTGGTTCTACAAAGTAGTGACGGCATTTACTGGCTTTGTTAATTCAATGATATTGAAATAAAAAAAATATTATTTATTTTATTATGGGTTTTAAACTTTATTATGTTTTTGTATCTCATCAATTATAAATTATTAATTTGCTATAAGATTTAGTTAGGCTCATCTTGAGAGAACAAAAAATAAATTGTTATTTATTTAGTTAGTGAATTTTAATTATTTTTTAATCAGTATGACTTAAGTTTGAAAATAATGTTAAGTATGAGAATAAAGATAAATAATATTTTTGTTGGACTAAGAGACATATCTTATGTTTCTAAATAGTATGAAATGGAAAAATAAAAAGAAAAATATCTTTTTCTTTGATAATACAGACAATTAAAACTTCAAACTCACGGTTTTCAGAAAATACCATAGTTCTCATCTTTGAATGGTCCCTTTTGGAGATAGCTCCAATTCTACATAAATATGTGGTGAATAATAGGGATGAAAATAGGTCAAATTATCCACAAAGAGCCTACAGTTTAAACTATGTATGGCCTAGTTAAGCTTGATATATTTAATAAAAAAGTTAGATTAAAATTTTAAACTATAGTCTTTCTAATTAAATAGATTGAACTTATATCCTCTTAAAATTTCACAAACTTAGTAGGTTGGCCCATTTGTCATTCTTTATATAATATAAAATATTATATTTATATTATATATTAATAAATTAATATAAATAGCTTTTATTATTTAATCAATATTTGATGAAAGTTGATTAGTTTACTTTTAGGCTCTCTATTCGTATGATTTTTATTTATATTCAAATATTTTATAATTTAGTTTAGCTTTCATAACTGTGTAACAACTCTTTATCTTTTTGACTATTATCTATATATGTTGTCATAATTTACATGACTTTAAGGCTTATTTAACAACCAGACATATTAAGGTTTATGACAAATTTGACCCTATTAAAAGTTCAAACTTACGTAATGTTTAAGTCTAATTGGAACCTTAATAGAACACAGACTTTCATGTTAGATCAAGGCTTTTTAATTTATTAAAAAGGCTAGACTTGACCTTTAAAAAAAAAAAAAAAGCCTATGATAGATAATAGGCAAAGTTTAATTAGGCTTGTTATGTAAATAACAAGTCTGACCTATTTAAACCAAAATCTTGCTAGATCTAGTCTATTTCCGTACCTAGCGGATAACAACATAAAATAGGATGTTAATACGTGTAATTATTTTACAATTAAAATAGTTAATATTAAAAAAATTACTAACATTCTGAAAATAAGATGGAAATATTTAGTACTTCTTTTAAAAGAACTTATATGATTCTAGTATTTGAATGAGAGTTCATAAACTTTTTTCTTAAAAAATTAATTTGCCAAACGTTTTCTTATATTTTATAAATTTTTAAATATTTTATAAAATAATTTGAAAAGCTTATAACTTATATATCCTAATACCCTTGGACCAAAATTGACAATTCTCTTTTCTTCTCCCCTCCAAAATCAAACTTGAGGAATTTTGAAGAAAATAATTATTGAATGATCAGGGTATTTAATTTGTTGATAATATTCAATATATGTGTATCAACTTAGTTATATTTTCTAGTGTCTTATTATTAGAAAATAATTTAGATATATATGCAGTATATGTAGAGATGGGAATATGTCAAACTATTCGTTAGAGGCCTATGGCCTATGGCCTAGCCTAAAAAGTAGTCTTTTTAACTAAATAGGCTAGATTTAGACTCTTCTAAAAGCTTGTAAAGCCTTACAGGCCGACCTGTTTATACTTTTTTACATAAAAAGTATAATAATAGTGATATAATATTAAATTGCTAATTGTATTAGATTTCTTTAATAGTCTTTTATGGAATCCATTATCTTGTTTAGTATTATTTTTTGTTAAAATGATATTCTTTTATACTTAGATTTCAACTTTATGATTATGTATTTGGTATTTATCATTTTAATTATTTTTTTTATCAAGGTTTACTACAAGTTTGAGCATATTAAAAATTTGAATTTATGTGATGGTTCGACTTAATTGAAGCCTTAATAGAAAATAGGCTTTTAGATAGGTTTTCAAACCAGGTTAAAACTTTAGAATTTATTAAAAAAATTTTTAAAAAAAATCCTATCATAGATAAAAGACTATGCTCGGGTTCGTTATTTGCATAATAGACATGGCCTATTTAAGTCAAAGCCTAGCTTAACTTATTTCCATGCCTAAATATGTGTACTAAAATATTCATTTCGCCTATATTTGTAAGCATCCATATCATGAAGTATTGTATATCTATATATCACATTGTTTGAAGATGTTATTTTTATTTACTATTGATTTCTTATGTCACTATAATCAATTATAATTGTTTCAAGAACGCCAGAAAGGAAAAGACAAATATTAATTAACTTTTGCAACCATACCACAAAAAAATTTACAATACCAAATTTAGAGGCAAAATGTAATTTAAAAAAAATTATCATCAAAATAGATTTATGAATTAAGGTTCAATTAGTTAGTCGCTTCCCAATGGCATATTTCAAGTTTGATTAGATAATAAAAGCCTTATCATTGATCATATTGTAACACGTTTTATATAAATACAGTTAAGTGATAAAATTAAAATTGGAACTCCGAAAATGCATAATTTATCAACTTCAATTTAAAATTCAAAAGACTTCAAAATGAAGGATTTTCTAACAAGAATAAATTTAGAATTAAAATAATAAAAAAAAAACATAAGAGGTTTCGTTGATAAAATTCATTAAAAATATCGATTAATCTGTAAGGAAGACATATTACATTAGTTTACTGGACATCAACTTAAAATAACAAAGTGATTAAGCTACCACGACATAAAAAACACAAAACACGTACTAGCTAACAACAAATTGGCTGACAATATTATGGTGCCTTATTATTACCAGCATACATACGACATAATTAGTTCAATAGGAGTTTCATGTAAACATCTGCTTCCAACCTCGGATTTGCATGTGCCATCAATGGCTTAGCCAAAAACAAATCGCCTTCCGATTCAGCCAAGTCGATGCTCCTCGGCCCAGCAGTCCAACTGAAAGCCTGAATAAGCCTAGCCAAAAGGATAGTCGCCATTGTAGAACCAAGCACGACTCCTGGACATCCTCGTCTTCCAATACTGAATGACAGCATCCTCAGATCAGGATCCACAAGCACGACTCTTGAATGTTCGTCTACTATATGGCGCTCAGGCTTGTATTTGAGAGGGTCTTCCCAAACCCTAGGGTTCCGCCCTAGGCCCGGACGGCTCAGCAGGACATGGCTGTCTTTAGGGATAAAGTAGCCACCCACAACAGTATCTTTGGTTGATACATGAGGTACGTTAAAAGGAGCTATAGGGTGCAGTCTCAGTGACTCTTTTATACAAGCCTTTATATAGTTTAGTTTAGGCAAATCTGATTCGTCGACCAGTCTGTCTCTGCCCACCACTTCGTCCAATTCTTTGCAGGCCTTGTCAAGAATGTCTGGTTGATTTATCATCTCTGCCAAAGCCCATTCTGCTGCATTTGATGGATTATCAACTGTGGCTATCATGAGTTCCTGTGCATGTGATCAGAATAAAACTCTTTCAATGTGTCAAAATTGCATGTGGTTCTTTTTTATGTTCTTAATGATCAATTTTCATGTGACAAAATGGAGGATAGATGTATGTATATAAGAAAAATTGTAAAAATAGTATTATAATTATGGCCAATTCACAATATCATACTCGAGTTTGGGATAGTCCAAAACTAGGATCAAAACTTTTGAAAATTTGAAAAAAAGGACTTGGGTTGCCAAGAAGTACAATCATCATCAATGATTGCTTGTGTGGCACATGTGTGGAACATCGACGCATGCACCATGCAAGTATTATGCAAGCTATCACCGTCGCTAACTGTACTTCTTAGTGACGCCTTGAGTCTTTTTTTTTTTAATAATTTTTTAGGAGTTTTAATCCTCATTTGTACCAATGTTCGAAAAGCTAAACTATTCATTAAATTGAAAAAACGTATCAGTTCATCTTCATTGGTTTAACTCTTGGTCGGACCGTAATTGAACTGCAATTAAACTATGATATCATAATTATGTAATATATATTTTATATTTTATATATTACTAAAAGTTAATAATATATGAAACATAAAACATAAAGAGCTTAAATAATATTGTTCATAAGTTAGAATTTTTTAGAAGAGACAACCAAGAGTGGATGAGCTGGGTAAGGAACTAAAGGTTATCTACCCTCTAGCAAAATTTAAAAATTGAAATGTTAAATTTGATTTGGGGCTTTATTTTGTAAATCTGTTTGGTTGTTTTAGAATTATAGCTTTCTAATATGCACCCTAGCCTTGGATGTTCACACATTAGACAAAAAACTTCAAAAAAAAAGTGTTAATTATGCCACGAATTAAAGGAAAAAATGAAAATAAATGAACCCATTTAATTTTAACAAACTATGAATGACTCAAATAGTTTGATTGCCAGTTCATATGATTTTTATAAAATAGGATAATTTTTTTTTATCTACTGGTTTTTACTTAAAACTGGACCAATTCGTAGGGTGGTGGTTTGATTGCCTAGTCCGGTCTGATTTTTTAAATAGTAGTTTGTACTGTCCTACATTGTAAATTGGCTATAGTAACAATTTCTATTTTAGCAATTTACGATTTATATATAGCTATACTTACAGTAATCTGCGCTTTAATCTCATCAATTGACAACAAAGGATTGTTTTGGGAGTCCTTGAGGTTGATCAAAACATCAAGGACATCCTCTTCTGTCTTTCTAGTCCCTTGTTGCCACATCTCAACCCTCTTGGTGATTTCTCGATCTTGGTACTTTGTCACAGTCTTTAAAGCATCTTTGAGCATTTTTTCAGAGCCATCCAAATCAAAAACTTGCAGCCACGGGGCGTAATCAGCAATAGCAAATGCATAGAGATATGCCAGGACTGCGAATAATCCATCCACATGTTCTTTCTCTTCAATTCCAGGGCCTCCATCCTCCATTCCTGCCCCGAAAAACCTCTTACCAAAAATAAATTTTCTTATCACATTCCCGCAATAATGTCGTGCAACAGTTCTCACATTCACTAGCCCATTTGTAAGTGGGTTCTGGCATTGGCTGTAGATACATCGCACAAGGTGATCAGCTTCTTCGCATCTTTTTTGGTGGAGCCATTGGTGCATTGCGGGTGAAAGCACTTCTGAGGTGACAATTCTTCTCATTTTCTTCCATTGATCGCCGATGGGCGAAAGGATTGTTGCTAGGTACCCATTGCTCGCCAACCTGGCCGACATGTAGTCGGGCCTGGAGGCAAAAATGGCGTCTTGCTTCTTCAAGAACTCACAAGCAAGTTCAGGAGAGAAGACAGGGATAACATAAATGTTACCAAGCTGGATACAAGCTATTTCTGTGTTGATTTCTTGCATGAGTTGGTGTATCCATCGGAAAGTTGGCTTTTTCTTCATCATTTCGGGCAGGCAGCCAATGACGGGCCAGCCTTTGGGCCCTGGAGGAAGAGGATATCTTGTTCTTTTCTTAATGTTCAACAAATTCTTGATGATTGTGGTGATAAAACCTATCACCAGCAGTGATAAGAACTCAATGTAAAAGGTGGTTTTATTTTCCATATGGGCTCGAAATGGACTTATGGTTCTTTGTTTTGAATGGAAAGGGATATTTTGAGTTTTGGGGAAATTTTGGGTTAAGTAAAATGCTTTACTCAGAAGGAAATCTGTCTAAATTTTGTGAGTTTAAAGTGAGCCTCTGCCTTGCCTTTTATAATGGGAAGATGTGGGGTCAAGTTTCGTTGCGTAAGCGAATCACTTGGTTGTTTTTCTTTTTGGCCCTTGGGGTGGCCAAAAATGGTACTTGGCTTCCCAAGACTTGTCAATTTAAAAATTAATTTCGGGAAAGAACATACTGTTATTAGTATTGTAACGTGCAAGACGCTCTTTCCATTTTGGTGTCAATTATCCTTTATTATTTTAAACTAAATAAAATATACATATATTTTTAAAAAATAAATTTTTTTATATATAAAAAATATAAATAAACTACCTTTTCAACCCTACACCTACTCTAATCATTACTTTCCAACAATTTATCCAAATAAATTTTTATTTTTATTTCAAAATTATAACAACTTTTTTCAATTTTTAAAATTGGCTGAAAATTAAAATGGGTCTTGAAAATAAAACCAAATGGTTCTTCATATTTTGCTTGATATTTTGTTCGTTCTCCGCATAGTACTATACAAACTTTTTTATAAATGGAGATAGGTCTCAAGAGCATGCAGAGTCTTCTGCTAATAGGAATACACCTTCGTGCCGTGTCCCGCTTCTGCTCATGGGGTGAGATCCCATAAGTACTGTTTTGAAAATCGGACTGGATCGGCCGGTTCGATCGGTCCGACCGATGATCGGAGGCCAGTCCGGTCCGGTTGAGCCATAAAAATCGGTCATGGTCAAAACCGATTAAAATCGGTCAAAAATCGGTTGAGCCGATCAAAATCGGTTGAAAACCGGTCAAAACCGGACCGGTTCAATCGGTTTTAGTTTTTTTTTTTTTAAATTTTTGAATTTTTTTTAAAAAAGAGAAAATTATGTTGAAGATGATGATTAAAAATTTTAGATATGTAATTTTTTGAAACATAAATTTATTTTTTTTGAAATTCAATGAAGTGGTAGTTATATACCAATGTTTATATTTAATTTATTATTTTATTTTATTTAATATCTCTAAAATTATATCAAATATTTAACATAGAGAATTTATTTTTACTTGAGTTGAAGTATGAAACGAATAATTATTTAAATTAATTTGAAATATTATTTTTTATTTATTTATAGTTAACTAATTTTTAAACATTATTATTTTCTAAGAAATGTACTTCAAAATAAGTAAGTTAATTTTTTTTTCAAATAATATTCTTTCTATATCGATGAAAGTTTTATTTTTTAGTAATATTAAAATATTATATATATTTATAAAATTAAATATAATTATTGCGTTATACCGGTTTGACCACTGGTGGAATCGGTTGAACCGGTTGAACCAATAACCAGTAATGTTACTGGTTCTGTGTCCGGTCCGATTTTGAAAACATTGCCCATAAGTGAGGCGTAGTCTAAATTATAAAATATAATCAAAATTTATAAAGTTTGATCAATAAAATAGAATAGCTTTCTAACACATATCAAAAGTAACGAAAATTTTGACAAAATTACAAAATTGGTCCTATATAAATGGTATTTTAGCAATTTTGGATGTTATATTTTTAGGTCGAAAGATTGATACAGCAACTCTGGATATTTGGCAATTTGAGAATAAATTGAGCTCGAAAATCATCCATTAGCCGCTCATGCCTATGTGACATGTGATTTGGCACCAGAACATCTTCGTCTCTCCCATGTGGCATATAGTGTGGTAATTTCTCTTGCCACATCATCACAGTTATTATTCCTCCACTACCCAAAAAATAAATGAAAATGAATATAAAAAAAAGCAAAATAAAAAAATAAAAAAAGATAAATCTTGAAAAATATTTATATATATACAAATTTAATAATATAATTTATTACTTTAAATTTATAAAAATTTATTTTATACAAATTCATTAGCTTAAATATTTCTAAAAAATTAATCTTTCACTTTAAACTATATAATCTTAATAATTTTGGAATAAATATTTAATAATTTTAAAATATTAAACATATATGAAATAGTATCATTAATATTAGTTGAATATATTTATTAATCAAAAATAAAAATTTAAAAACCTATGTTCTTAACTATGTAATTTGAATATACTTAATATTACTAAAATTATAATATAAATTTAAATAAATTTAGTTTACTAATTTAGATAATAATTATTTAGAAAAAACCCATAAATTTAATCTTTACCACCCTCAACCAACCGCCACCCAAAGCCCGTCCCCACTCCCAAAATAGCAACTGGCTCGGCTGCCATGCCTAGGTGGTCGCATGGCCAGCTGCGCCACCTTCCCCAAATGGCCATTGGACAACGGCCGCCAGGCGGTCGCCACACGGGCCTGCAGTGTAGTGTCTTAAAATTTTATTTTATATTTAATTGATTATTTTATCTTTTTTATTATTATTTTGATTAAAGAAACAATAAAATGTAGAAATACCATTTCCCTAAAAGTTTGAAAGATTAGCATTTACTTATCTCATAGTTAAATAGTGATAACTGTCATTTTGAGATCATATATAACTATATGCATATACATGTAGATAAAGTAAGCTAACTAAGGAATTATAAAATTTAATTATACTTGATTAGTCTTATGATATTACTAGGAGTCTTGAATTACTGACATCATATTATATAATAATAATAATAACAATAATAATAATAATAATAATAATAATAATAATAAAATTAATATTAAACTTGAACCCTAATTCTAGTAGGATTATAATTAGAGCCCTTCCTAAATTAGATTACCTCTTATATATACGCAATTTCTTTGAAAATCAAAACCCTAATTACATAATCAGCAGAGAGAGAGGTTTGGTGGCTACAAGTATCTCGAGCTAAACATCAGGTAAAATTTTCATGAAAATTCATCATGAAATTGTGAATATATGCAGTCGGTGAACCTTTTCTTTAATTTCTTGCACAATTATGTTGGTGGAGATTGTATATATATGGAAGAGGAAAGAAATTGATTTGGCAAACATGCGTGTTGTTTGTTGTTCCCCTTCAACTCTCTATTTATTGATTAAGTGAGCCGGCAAGGAAATAGCTTAACCAATACTCTATTCACTTACTTTAAAAAAAGAAAAAAGAAAAGGGTGTTAATCTTTAGGTTTTTAATTGTTGGGAATCCTTGGTTGTTTATATATTGATTTTAGCGTATTGTATGTATCTTATACTTTTTTTATAATATTTAAATAATCAATTCATAATCAATACTTCTTATTAGGAAATATAAAAATTTAACTACTCACAATTCTATTCAATTTAGGATGATGAGTATCCTAATCATTAAATGTAAAACTATAATTGGATAATGCTACACAAAAATAATATGATGATTATAGTTGTAAAAAAATATCAATATAATATAATAGTTAGTATCTTCTAATTAATAAATAATAATAAAATAGTGATATTTGATTAAAAATACCTACATAAATGTATTCCAAGGGCATTTTACTAGTGCCGCTATTCTTTTTTGAAAAATTCAATTCTTATTCGATTAGTGTTGTTTGAAAATATATGTATATATCATAAAGTATTTAGTGATACTAACATTTACCATACTTTAATAATGGTAGCCAATTGATTGGTACTAGTGTTCAAGTGGTTCAATGACATCACTCTTACATTTGTATGTGTCCAGTCCAAATTTGAATATAACACACTCTTAATATGCCTGAACGTATAAATAAAAAAGAATTAAACAGATTAGAAAAACATATATTTGTTAAATAGAATAAATTGAATTAATCTAATTTAATTATCATTTTTTCACAAGTCCAATTCAATGAACATTTCATACTATCATTTCGACTGAAAATAAATTTGGGTCAGATACAATTTACAAATAAATCATATCCAACAAAAGAATGTGAGAAAAAAAAATCGCCACCTATTCACACACATTTTAACTTGTTTAGTGTAGATTCAATGTGCTGGCATTGTTCCTTCTACTTCTAATTTGTCCAGAGGACGTTTTTATGTTAGCTATCCACTCTCCTAGACACGTTTATATAATGTCTTCACCTTCCTTTGACGTCCGTAATATGACGACGCTATTGTCCTTGCGCCATCTGGCCTCCATAAATGAGTGGCCTAAATTGAATACTGGAGATTACAAAGTTGTGGCCATTATGTAATATTAATCATTGAGATTACTTGAATGTAGTAAATTCAGAAAAGTGAAAACACTCCGCCAAGGCTCAGAATTTTGAAAGCGTAGTTAGAATTTCTGCTCAAGTCATAAGGGTTGGGATTAAACCATTGTAATCGTAAACATAAGATTTCAATAAAGCCTTGAGTTATGCTATAGGTGTTTGGGTGAGCTTATATAAAATGTTTTGAAAAGCTTATAAGATGTCAAAAAATATTTGACAAATTTTTTTAAAAAAGAGCTCATGAGCTTTTAAGATAAGTTTTTATGAGCTTATAAGCTCTTTTTAGAGAAATTAGGAGAATTCCCAACTTATTTTTAAAATTTTAACAAGCTCCCTTGATTTTAAGTATATTAATTATAAAATTATTATTACTTATATCTTATAAGTTTTAAAATCTTATTTTATTCAAATACTTTAAAAACTTAATTTTTAAAAAAATCTAACATCTTATAAATTTTAAAAATATTTTATAAAATATAAGAACTTATAAGATCCTTTGAATAAATTAAGCCAAACACACATTAAATTTCGGGCTTGCCCACATCTTCTATTATAGGTATCAAAGACACTTAGTTTGAAACAAATTAAGGATGAAGCATGCTTCTTGGTTCTACAAACTAGTGATGGCATTTACCAGCTTTGTTAGTGCATGTAATTCAATGATATTGAAATAAAAAAATATTATTTAATTTATTATGAGTTTTATACTTTTGTTATGTTTTTATATCTCATCAATTAAATTGCGAATTTGCTATAAGATTTAGTCAGGTTCATTATCTTGAGAGAATAAAGAATAAATTGTTATTTACTTAGTTAGTAAATTTTAATTATTTTTTAATTGTTATGATTTAAATCTGAAAATGATGCTAAGTACGAGAATAAAAATAAATAATATTTTTGTTGAACTGAGAAACATATCTTTTGTTTCTAAATAGTATGAAGTGGAAAAAAGAAAAAGAAAAAGAAAAAAGTTAGTTTGATGATACAAACACTTAGAACTTAAAACTTCAAACTCACGTTTTTCAGAAATAACATTATGTTGTTGCCTTTGAATGGTCCGTTTTGGACATAGCTCCAATTCTCCATAAATATATATATATATATATATATATATATATGGTGGACAATAGGGATGGGTATAAGTCAAGTCACCCGTGAGAGGCCTATAATTTTAAATTACGTATGGCCTAGTTAAACATGATGTATTTAATAAAAAGATTAGATTAAAACTTTAAAAAATAGTTTTTTAATTAAAT
>JACGDI010005528.1:884427-899258 GCA_014898725.1 Jacaranda copaia
TCAAATTGACATTATTTTTTTTCATATCAAATTCAAGGAGGTAGATCCACGGCATTAAAGTCATTCTTTGCTGAGCTTATATATTTTTGGTGTTTGATTCGAGATGAAGGTCGTAGGCCCTTGAATTGGTGCTATTTTTTTCAAATCAAATTCAAGGAAATATACAATGTTTAAGGTATTCTTCGCAGAGCTCATTAAATTTCAAAATCATATTTGGAAAGGAGAATTAGAGTATTAGATTAGAAATTGAATCTACAGTTGATAAATTTTAATTTCATTCTTATTTGAACAATTTTTTTTTTTTTGTAATTTAATTTTGCAGACAAAAAAATTACGCTTATAGTAATGTTTAAGCCTAATTGGAACCTTAATAGAACATAGGCTTTTACATTGACTTTCATGTTGAATCAAGGCTTTTAAATTTATTAAAAAGGCTAAACTTGACCTTAAAAAAAAAAGAACCTATTATAGATAATAGGCAAGACGTAGACTTGTTAGGTAAATAACAAGCCTGTCCCATTTAAGCTAAAGCCCAGCTTGATTTAGTCTATTTCCATACCTAGCGGATAATAACATATTATAGGATGTTAGTGCATGTAATTATTTTATAAGTAAAATAGTTAATATTAAAAAAATTATTAAGATTCTAAAAATTAAATAGGAATATTCAGTATTTCTTTTAAAAAAAATTATAAGATTCTAATATTTGAATTTGAGAGTTCATAAACTTTTTTCTTTAAAATTAATTTGCCAAACATTTTACTATATTTTATACATTTTCAATTATTTTATCAAATAATTGGAAAAGCTTAAAAGTAATATATCCAAATACCCTTAGACAAAATTTGACAATTCACTTTTTCTCCCCTCCAAAATAAAAATTAAGGCCTGTTATTATGCACTTTGACCATTTTCTAGAAAAAAATTTGGGGGAATGAAATTTTGGAAAACAATTTGAAGAATGTGTCAAATATTTTTTCTTTTTGTTTTGAAAAAATATAGAAAATGATTTGAAAATGAATTTTTTTTTTTTTTTTTTTTATGTTTTGGGAGAGACAAACTTTACTGTAGATATTAAATCAATTATTTTTTTATTGGGTTTGTAAGATGAAAGTGATTTTTTTATGTATTATATGTATGTATATTTGTAGTTGGATGATGTTTGTGTATGTATATTTGTAAGGATTGAAATACAAATTTAATTAATTTAATTGATTATTTATTTTGAAATTTCTATTTTTATAAATTTCATATTAGTAAATGATGTATTATTTGGAATAAAAAATATATTAATTATTCATGAAATCATAATTATATCTTAATTATAAAAAAATCAGCTTAAGTCATAATATTGACTTATTAAAATATTTAATTATTGTACATTAATTATAAACTAATTGCTGTTCATGAATTAAAATATAATTATTTAACTATTTATTACTTACAATTTATATATAAATAAAACTTAGCTATTTATTTAAATAAAATAACTTTTTAATAATTTACATATATAAGACTTAATAACGATTCATCAAATTAAAAAAAATAATATTATATTACATGAAATTACATCATCTTAAATTATTTATTAAATAAATAAATATAATATTTAATTATACGTAAACTATGAAACATGATTAATATATAAACAACAAGTTATTTAAATAAATTAACTTAATTAATTTAATAAGTTATGTAATTACTTTAACTTGTTATTTAATTAATTCATTATTTAGTAAACATATACTTAATAATAATCAAATAATTTTACATAAATTTAATTAATTCTCTCAACAATTACTTTAAGCATATCAATATTAATTTATTAAACTTAATAGATTAATAAATAAATTATCACCCTGTAATTAATTTTTTTATTGTGAAGGTTAATATTTAATAAGGAATATTTTTTGAAGAGGAATAATTTATTTATTATATCAAATTAAAACATCTTAAGTTATTTATTAAATGAATAACTATAATATTTCATTAATAGAGTAAATATTAAATATAACTAATACATTATTTAATTAATAAGTAAATTTAATTAATTTATTATGTTATTCAATAAATGAATTATTTAGTAATAATATAAATAATATTTAATTAAATTTAATTCATTTTTTTGATAATTTGTTTAATTAAATTTGTAAACCTTAGTTTTAGAATTTCTTAACTAGTAAAATTTTAATATTTTCATATGTGTGTATATACATATGGATGAGTGAAGAGGTTGAGAAAGAAAATGAGGGGGTAGGTGTGGTTTTTAGGGTGTAGAGTTTTTTGGGTGAATTGAGAGGGGTTTTTTGGGAATAAAATTTGAGTGTTTTGGGAGAAAATTTAGAAAATATGCCTTTATTCTTAAATTTTTTGGGGGTCAAAATTTTTTTATTAGGAAAATGCAAAAGAACACAGCCTAAGGAATTTTGAAAAAAATAATTATTGAATGATCCGGTTATTTAATTTGTTAGTAATGATAAAAATGTGTATACCAACATAGCTATATTTTCTAGTATCTTATAATTATTAGAAAATAATTCAGATTATGTGTAGTATGTGTAGGGCATGGGAATAGGTTAGACTACTTGTCAGAGACCTATTGTCTAATTTATTTAATAAAAAGACTAGATCAAAGCTTAAAAAATAATTTTTTTAATTAAATATGTTAGATTTGGGCTCTTCTAAAAGTTTGTTAAGCCTTACAGGCCAGCCCGTTTATACTCTTTCACATAAAAAGTACAATAATAGTGATATAATATTAAATGATTAATTGTATTTGATTTCTTCAATAGTCATTTATAGAATCCATTATATTATTTAGTATGCTTTTTGTTAAAATGATGCTATTTTGTACTTAGATTTCAACTTTTATAACTATGCATTTGGTATTATTATTTTGATTATTTCTTATCAAGATTTGTTGTAAGTTTGAGCATATTAAAAATTTAAATTTATGTGATTGTTAGATTTAATTAAAGTCTTAATAGAAAAAAGACTTTTAGGTAAGCTTTTAAGTCAGGCTAAGGTTTTGGAATTTAATAAAAAGGCTAGGCCTAACCTTAAAAAAAAAAATCCTATCATAAATAAAAGGCTATGCTTAGACTTGTCATTTGTACAGTAAACATGACCTATATAAGTCAAAAAAAAAAAAATCCTATCATAAATAAAAGGCTATGCCTAACCTATTTTGCCTATATTTGTAAGCACTCATATTAGTTAATCACTTGCCAATGGCATATTTCAAGTTTGATTAGATAATAAAAGCATTATTATAGATCATATTGTAAGAAGTTTTATATAAATACTATTAAGCGATAAATTAAAATTGGAACTCTGAAAACGTATAATTTATCGACTAAAATTCAAAAGATTTCAAAATGAAAGATTTTCTAGCAAGAAATAAATTTAGAATTAAAATAAAAATAAAAAATATAAATATAAGAGATTTCGTTCTTAAAATTCATTAAAAAAATGATTAATATGACAAATTACATTACTTCATTCGACATCAACTTAAAATAACAATGCAATTAAGCTAATCACAACATAAAAAACACAAAACACATACTAGCTGACCGCAAATTGTTTCACAATATTATTGTGCCTTATTATTACCAACACACCCTAAAATAAATTAGTGACGTTTATACCTTTAGTTATATTGCTACAAGTGATGTTTTTAAAATGTTACTAAATATAAAAATTGTCACTATAATATTTTTTAAGTGACATATTTTAGTATTTCCTAATTTTGTTATTTTGTTGTTGTCTATAATACTTTGTAGCGTGTTATTTAATTAAAATATTATTTTAATATTGACCAATTAATTTAGTTTTATTTTCAGAAACAACTCTTAAGTTCAAATCATGATGTATCTAATTAGAACTAGAACTAGAAGTGCACAAACTTATGTATTTTTTCAATAGTACAAATAAAATCCATAAAAAGAATAAGGGGGCCAAAAAGGAAAAACAGAAAAAGAAAACGATAATGCCTACAACCACGTGCCCAGAGTCATTCCTGGCAAGAATAATTTATATGGATACAATGTCTACCACAAATTAATTTCAAACTCAAAAGAAACAGAAAGGACAACATTGATTTGTAAAATGAACTCAAGCTCAAAACAAACAGAAAAGGACCACATTTGTAAAATGAATTTCAATGTCTACCACTAATTTCGAATTGCACGACAACATTTGTAAAATGCAAAAGAAAATCTTCAATCATTAAATTGTATTAGCAAAATGACTACAGTCTTGTTCTTTTACATTTTGACCATTTTCTAGAAAGAATTTTGAAGAAATGAATTTTTGAAAAATTTTTTAAAGAATATGTTAAATGTTTCTTTTTGTTTGGGGAAATATGGAAAATATGCCAGAATATCTTCCCTCTTTTTTATTTTTTTAAATCTTATTAATTCTTTGCATAGTTGGGGTGGGGTAGTGCTGTAAGGTTTAATAAGGCATTGCTTGGGCGGCAAACTTGGAAATTGACTAGTCTACCCAACTCATTGGGGATGACTTTTTTCTTGGGTTTTCCATATAGTTGGTGCAAGTGGAATCTTTACGAAGAACATTATTGGAATGGTGATGTCTCATGAGTCAAGACCTCATTTGATAAAATCATTATGACTTTTGGATAAATTAAATAAAAAATATTTGATATTATCTGTTGATATATAATATTATCTTATCAAAGAGATAATTATTAAAAAAGTTTAAATCAATGTAGAAGCCTCCTATCAAGCATCTATAGAAAGGGGGTGACTAAAGCTCATTCAACACACAGCACAAATCTTAGCAAGTGTGATAAATTTTGAAGGAGTCTAGCAATTCTCCCTACCAAATTCAAGAACATCCACAGCATTCCAAGCGTTTTTCGTAGAGCTCATCTTATTTTGTCATTTGATTCGAAATTAAGGTGCGAAACTCTCAAATTGACATTATTTTTTTCATATCAAATTCAAGGAGCTAGATCCACGGCATTAAAGATGTTTTTTGCTGAGCTCATATATTTTTGGTGTTTGATTTGAGCTAAAGGTCAGTGGCCCTCGAATTGGTGCTATTTTTTTCAAATCAAATTCAAGAAAATATACAGTGTTCAAGGTATTTTTCGCAGAACTCATTAAATTTCAAAATCATATTTGGAAAGGAGAATTAGAGTATTAGATTAGAGATTGAATCTACGGTTGATAAATTTTAATTTCATTCTTATTTGAACGATTTTTTTTTTTTTGTAATTTAATTTTGCAGACAAAGAAATTACGCTTACAGTAATGTTTAAGCTTAATTGGAACTTTAATACAACATAGGCTTTTATATAGACTTTCATGTTGGATCAAGACTTTTAAATTTATTAAAAAGACTAAACTTGACCTTGAAAAAAAAAGAACCTATCGTAGATAAGAGGCAAGACATAGAATTGTTAGGTAAACAACAACCTCGGCCTATTTAAACTAAAGCCTAGCTTGATTTAGTCTATTTCCATACCTGGCGGATAATAACATATTATAGGATGTTAGTGCATGTAATTATTTTATAATTAAAATAGTTAATATTAAAAAAATTATTAAGATTCTAAAAATAAAATAGGAATATTCAATATTTCTTTTAAAAAAAATTATAAGATTCTAATATTTGAATTTGAGAGTTCATAAAAATTTTTCTTAAATTAATTTGCCAAACATTTTACTATATTTTATAAAATTTCAATTATTTTACCAAATAATTTGAAAAGCTTAAAAGTAATATATCCAAATACCCTTAGACAAAATTTGACAATTCTCTTTTTCTCCCCTCCAAAATAAAATTAAGGGCATGTTCTTTTGCATTTTGACCATTTTTTAGAAAAACTTTTGGGGGAATGAATTTTTGGGAAAAAATTTGGAAAATGTGTCAAATATTTTTTCTTTTTCTTTTGAAAAAATATGAAAAATGATTTGAAAGTGAATTGTTTGTTTTTTAATGTTGTGGGTAGAGGCAAATTTTACTATAAATATTAAATCAATTGCTTTTTTGTTGGATCTATAAGGTGAAAGTGATTTTTTTATGTATTATATGTATGAATATTTGTAGTTGGATGATGTATGTGTATATATATTTGTAAGGATTGAAATACAAGTTTAATTAATTTAATTAATTATTTATTTTGAAATTTCTATTTTTATAAATTTAATATTAGTAAATGATATATTATTTGGAATAAAATATATATTAATTATTCATGAAATTATAATTATATCTTAATTATAAAAAAAATTAGCTTCAGTCATAATATTGACTTATTAAAATATTTAATTACTGTACATTAATTATAAACTAATTGTTGTTCATCAATTAAAATATAATTATTAACTGTTTATTACTTACAATTTATATATAAATAAAACTTAGTTATTTATTTAAATAAAATAACTTTTAATAATTTACATATATAAGACTAAATAACGATTCATCAAATTAAAAAAATAATATTATATTATATGAAATTACATCATCTTAAATTATTTATTAAATAAATAAATAGAATATTTAATTATACGTGAACAATGAAACATGATTAATATATAAATAACAAGTTATTTAAATAAATTAACTTAATTAATTTAATAAGTTATGTAGTTACTTTAAGTTATTATTTAATTAATTCATTATTTAGTAAATATATACTTAATAATAATCAAATAATTTTACATAAATTTAATTAATTCTCTCAATAGTTACTTTAAGCATATCAATATTAATTTATTAAACTTAATAGATTATTAAATAAATATCACCCTATAATCAATTTTTTTATTGTGAAGGTTAATATTTAATAAAGAATATTTTTTGAAGAGGAATAATTTATTTATTATATAAAATTAAAACATCTTAAGTTATTTATTAAATGAATAACTATAATATTTCATTAATAGAGTAAATATTAAATATAACTAATACATTGTTTAATTAATAAGTAAATTTAATTAATTTAATATGTTATTCAATAAATGAAATATTTAGTAATAATATAAATAATATTTAATTAAATTTAATTTATTTTTTTTCAATAATTTGTTTAATTAAATTTGTAAACCTTAGTTTTAGAATTTCTTAACCAGTAAAATTTTAATATTTTCATATATGTGTGTATATATATGGATGAGTGAAGAGGTTGAGTGAGAAAATAAAACAATTAAGGAATAAAATTTGAGTATTTTGGGAGAAAATTTGGAAAATGTGCCTTCATTCTTAAATTTTTCTGGGGGTCAAAAATCTTTTTGGGAAAATGTGAAAGAACACAGCCTAAGGAATTTTGAAGAAAATAATTATTGAATGATCCGGGTATTTAATTTGTTAATAATGTTAAATATGTGTATACCAACATAGCTATATTTTCTAGTATCTTATCATTATTAGAAAATAATTCAGATATATATATATATATATATATGTAGTATATGTAGGGCATGGAAATAGGTTAGACTACTCATAAGAGGCCTATTGTCTAATTTATTTAATAAAGAGATCAGATCAAAGCTTAAAAAATATATATATTTTTTAACTAAATAGGTTAGATTTAGCCTCTTTTAAAAGCTTGTCAAGCTTTACAGGCCAGCCTGTTTATACTCTTTCACATAAAAAGTACAATAATAGTGATATAATATTAAATGGCTAATTGTATTTGATTTCCTTAATAGTTCTTTATAGAATCCATTATATTATTTAGTATTGCTTTTTGTTAAAATGGTGCTATTTTATACTTAGATTTCAACTTTTATAATTATGCATTTGGTATTTATCATTTTGATTATTTCTTATTAAGATTTATTGTAAGTTTGAGCCTATTAAAAATTTAGATTTATGTGATTGTTAGATTTAATTGAAGCCTTAATAGAAAAAAGGCTTTTAGGAAGGTTTTGGAATTTAATAAAAAAGGTTAGGCCTAATCTTAAAAAAAAAATCCTATCATAAATAAAAGGCTATGCTCAGACTTGTCATTTGTATAATAAACACGACCTATTTAAATTAAAATTTAGTTTTGCCTAACCTATTTTGCCTATATTTGTAAGCACTCATATTAGTTAATCACTTCTCAATGGCGTATTTCAAGTTTGATTAGATAATAAAAACCTTATTATGGATCATATTGTAAGAAGTTTTATATAAATACTGTTAAGTGATAAAATTAAAATTGAAACTTCGAAAACGTATAATTTATCGACTAAAATTCAAAAGACTTCAACATGAAAGATTTTCAAGCAAGAACTAAATTCAGAATTAAAATAAAAAATAAAAAATATGAACATAAGAGATTTTTTTTCATAAAATTCATTAAAAATATTGATTAATATGACAAATTACATTACTTCATTCGACATCAGCATAAAATAATAATGTAATTAAGCTAATCACAACATAAAAAACTCAAAACACATACTAGCTGACGGCAAATTGTTTGACAATATTATTGTGCCTTATTATTACCAACACACCCTAAAATAAATTAGTGATGTTGCTACAAGTGAAATTTTTAAAATGTTACTGAATATAAAAATTGCTACTATAATATTTTTTAAGTGACATTTTTTATTATTTCCTAGTTTTGTTATTTTGTTGTTGTCTATAATACTTTGTGGTGTGTTATCTAATTAAAATATTATTCTAACATTGACCAATTAATTTAGTTTTATTTTCATAAATAACTCCTAAGTTCAAATCAAGATGTATCTAATTAGATCTAGAACTAGAAGTGCGCAAATTTATGTATATTTTCAATAGTACAAATAAAATCCATAAAAAGAATTAGGGGGCCAAAAAGGAAAAACAGAAAAAGAAAACGATAATGCCTACAACCACGTGCCCAGAGTCATCCCTGGCAAGAATAATTTATATGGAAACAATGTCTACCACAAATTAATTTCTAACTCAAAAGAAACAGAAAGGACAACATTGATTTGTAAAATGAACTCAAGCTCAAAACAAACAGAAGAGGACCACATTTGTAAAATGAATTTCAATGTCCACCACTGATTTCAAATTACATTGACAACATTTGTAAAATGCAAAAGAAAATCTTCAACCCTTAAATTGTATTTGACAAAATGACTACGACACACCAAACTTGACAAATGATATTATTGCCCGAAGGCCAATGTTGTTGACAATGATTCGATAGAAGTTGGGAGCCTTATTTAATATAAGTGAACGAACTTTTAATTTGAGGAAAGAATTACTGGAGAATCTAATGCTCTTACATTTAATTTTAATTTCATTCGACACTAATTTGATTGTATAAATACTTAAATGCTATGCGAAAATTCAAAGATATATTTGTTTCTTATTCAATGCCACGAGTTGACTTTCTTATAAATAATTAAATGATAAACAAAAACTCAGAGATATGTTTGTTTTTCATTCAATACTGATTTGATCACAAATTGATTCTCAAAAATATATTTATTTTTATTTTTGAATGTTTCTTAGAAAATATTTTTGGCAATCATGTTAGAAATTAATGTATTAAAAATAAAGTTATGTTTGATCAAATTTTGAGAGAAAAAGATAAATTTTTATTGTAGATGATTTTCATGTAAAATTTTATCTGATTAATGAAAGTTTTTATATTATTATATGTTCGTTATATCAAGATATAATAATTAAAAATATGTATATAATGAAAAATGATTGAAAGATATAGATATATATAATTTTAATTGATTCGATATTTTAAAATGCTTAAAATTTTTAATGATATTTTTGAAAAATAAATTTAATTGAGAAATATATTTTTGTCTCTTCAGAGAATTTTCAAAGAGCGAAAGCATTCTCCCGAAATAAAAACATTCCTTGAAAATGAAAAACCAACATCGCCTATAAAATTCATGTTTTACACATCTCCCCACTCCACATATGAAGAACTAAACAGCCTAATTTGTAAATTCATGTTTTACACATCTCCCCACTCCACATATGAAGAACTAAACAACCTAATTTGTTGAGCCTGATTGCACTGGCTTGTGATCATAGTAGGGGCAATATGGGGCCAAAACAATTTCGATTGTACCAATTTTAGTCCTAGATTGAGATTGAGTTCGAGGTCATGGGGTACTCAAATTAAATTAAGATCGATCCTTCCTTAATAAATAAATAAATAAATGACCTAATTAATTATTTAGTACTCCATTTCATAATTTCAATCCAAGGTTGTAAAATTTGAAAGCTGACATGCTTGTGACCATCAAGTACTCCAAAAATCTTGTAAACTTTTATTCATGTCTTTGTTTATACCTATCCTACGTATAAAAAATATATATATTGATCGAATTTTTTTTTTACTTTTTATTTAATTAAATACACAATTATCATACTTTAATAATGGTGGCCAATTGATACGAGTGGTCAAGTGGTCCAATATCGTCATTCTTACACTTATATGTATCAAATATGAAATTTGAACCTAACAAACTATTTGTACGCATGAGTGCATAAATAAAAAAGAACTCGACAGATTAGAAAAATATATATTTGTTCTATAAAATAAATTGAATTAATCAAATATAATTATCAATTTTTCACAAGTCCAATTAAATGAACATTTCAAATTATCGTTTCGACTGAAGATAAATTTGAGTTAGATACCATTTACAAATAAATCATATCTAACAAAGAAATGAAGAAAAAAAATCGTCATCGATTCACGCACACACTTTAACATGTTTAGTACAGATTCAATGTGCTGGCAATATTGTTCCTTCTACTTTTAATTTTTTGGCTGGAAAATGTAAGTTAGCATGGCTTTTGCCTAGAACACGTTTTTATATTAGCTATCTACTTTCGTGGACATCCATAATTGCATTTGCGACACTGTTGTTACCTTTTAGAGGTCAAGATTTTTTTCAAAATTCTAGGTACTACGATAGCGTTGTTTCCTCGGGCCAAATGGGTGGCCCAAATTGAATAGTGGAGATTATAAAGTAGTGGCAATTTAAATATGAGAATATTAAATTGAGATTGATATAGTTATTCTTTTATTTGGTGTTGAATGTTGAAATTAATGTCTATAATTTATCATGATATTTTTTTTTTTATAAATTTATGTGAGGGTTTGATATGTGGTATTAACCACTAAAATTAATTGAATGTCACAAATTTAGAAAAGTGAAGACGCTCAAACAAAACTAAAGATTCTGAGGGCATAGTTGGAATTTCCTCTCAATTCATAAGGGCTGGGATTAAATAATTGCAATTGCAAATAGAAGATTTCAATAAAGCCTAATTTTTGCTATAGGTGCAAAGTTCAACTAAGAGGGTGTTTGGATGAACTTATAAGATATTTGAAAACGTACAAGATATCAAAAAATATTTGATATATACTTTTTTAAAAAGAACTTATAAACTCTTAAACTAAGATATAAGAAGATTATAAGTTCTTTTTAGAAAAGTTAGGAATTTCTAACTTATTTTTAGAATTTTAACAAATTTCCTTAATTTTAAGTATATTAATTATAAAATTATTATTATAATATCTTATAATTTTCAAGATTTTATTTTATTCAAATACTTTAAAATTTTATTTTTTAAAAAAAATCTAGTATTGTATAAATTTTAAAAATATCTTATAAGATATAAAAATTTATAAAACTTTTTATATAAATTGGGCCAAACACCCTTTAAATTTTGGGCTTGTCCACATCTTCTATTATAGATATCAAACACACTTAATCTGAAACAAATTAAGTATGAAGCATGTTTCTTGGTTCTATAAAGTAGTGATGGCATTTACTGCCCTTGTTAGTGCATATAATTCAATGATATTGAAATTAAAAAAATATTATTTAATTTATTAAGAGTTTTATACTTTTGTTATGCTTTTATATCTCATCAATTAAATTACTAATTTGCTATAAGATTTAGTCAGGTTTATTATCTTGAGAGAATAAAAAATAAATTATTATTTACTTAGTCAGAAAATTTTAATTATTTTTTAATCTGTATGATTTAAGTTTGAAAATGTTGCTAAGTATAAGAATAAAAATAAATAAAATTTTTGTTGAACTGAGAAACATATCTTATGTTTCTAAATACTATGAAATGGAAAAATAAAAAGAAAAAAGTTAGTTTGATAATACAAACAATTAGAATTTAAAATGTCAAACTCGCGGTTTTCAGAAATAACGTATGTTATGATCTTTGAACGGTCCCTTTTGGAGATAGCTCCAATTCTCCATAAACATTTGGCAGATAATAGGGATGGGAATAGATCAAGTTGTCTGTAAAAGGGTTCATAATTTGATCTGTGCATGGCTTGATTAAACTTGATATATTTAATAAAAAGTTAGATTAAATCTTTTAAAAATAGCCTTTCTAATTAAATAAATTAGGTTTAGGTTCTTTCAAAATTCCACAAACCTAGTAGGTTGGCCTGTTTGTCATTCTTTATATAATATAAAATATTATGCTTATATTATATATTAATAAGTTAATATAAAATAATTTTTATTATTTAATCAATATTTGGTGAAAGTTTGTTAGTTTACTCTTAGGCTTTCTATTCTTATGATTTTTATTTATATTCAACTATTTTATACTTTAGTTTAGCTTTTCATAACTATGCAACTTTTTTTTATATATCTTTTTGGCTATTGTCTTTATATGTTGTCATAATTTACATAACTTTTAGGCCTATAAATAACTATATATTATGGTTTATTATAAATTTGATCCTTTTAAAAGCTCAAACTTATGAAATTTTTAAGCATAATTGGAACCTTAATAGAACATACACTTTTACATAGACTTTCATCGTTGATTAAGACTTTTGAATTTATTAAAAAGGCTAGACTTGACCTTAAAAAAAAAAAATCTTATCGTAGATTATAGGCAATGCTTAATTAGGCTTATTATGTAAATAATGGGTCTGATCTATTTAAGCCAAAGCCTAGCTTGACTTAGTCTATTTTCATACCTAGCGGATAATAACATAATATAGGATGTTAGTACATGTAATTATTTTATAATTAAAATAGTTAATATTAAAAAAATTACTAAGATTCTAAAAATAAGATGAGAATATTTAGTACTTCTTTTAAAAGAACTTATAAGATTCTACTATTTGAATTTGTGAGTTCATAAACTTTTTTCTTAAAAATTATTCTCCCCTGCAAAATCAAAATTAAGGAATTTTGAAAAAAGAATTATTGAATGATCCGGGTATTTAATTTGTTAATAATATTAAATATATGTATACCAACTTAATTAGAAAAAAATTATATTTTTGTTCTTCAAACATAATCACTTATTTACTTTTCTTCTCTAAACAATTTTGATCCTTAAATTGTCACTTTTTTAATGATTTTTGTCTCCACCATTAGTTTAATCATTAAAATTGACAGGACCACTTTTGGATAGAAATACAGGCCATGCTTTCTTTTCATTTTACATATTCCGCCAAAATCATCTTAAACCCTAATTTTCCCCAATTTGCATGCAAAATGAACCTAACACCCTAGCATGCCAACATTCAACTCACTTCATTCTACAGAAACTTTCCAAAACATGACACTCCCTTGTTTCTCTATATATACCAGGAAGAAACCACTTTTCAAAGTCAAAGATGAGTGGTAATTTGCGGCACATTGAGATCGCTTTGTTTAGTCTTGCAACCACAGCTCAAAATCACTTTTTTCCACTGATGGTTATAACTCCAGTTCAAGTTATTATTATTCTAATAGGATAAAGCAATCATCTCTTCATGTTAATAATGGCTCCAATTACAGAGATGCTTTATTCGCAGAACAAACTTGAGGGATGCTGAAGAGAGCACAAATTGAAGTAGAATCGAAAGCACCCACAAGAAACAAACCTTTTGATTTGGCCATAAAGGTATAAGATTTTAAGTGATCACACTCCTACTGAAGCTCTAGGTGTGCTAAAGATTTGCAAACCTAACTTTTGGGAAGAAAAGATCTAATTCTATCTTTAACTACACCGGAATTTTAAAAATTTGCAGCAAAAGGTCGTGAGGCATTTTGACATAGATAACAACAGTAGTGTCAATTCAAAGTTTCTTGATGATGATGTAGAGTGGTGCTTTTAGCTTGTGATGTTGATCTTAAAGAATATATAGATATGCAAAGATCATCCAAGAGCCGCAGAATTAAACTTTCTGTTGATCAAGACTACCATCCGAATCATGGAAGATTGTTTGGTCGCAATTGGTCATGCTAAAGTGGCTTTTACATTAAGGATGTGTTTCAATTATCTTGAAGTGGGGTTTTTAGTACTTTCCAAGGGATAAGAACCTATTATCATTTGTGTTTTCTTATCATTCTTGTAAAACACTTGCAACAATAGAGTAAGGTGATTGTACCTTTATATGATGTTTTTTAATTTGCAGT
Source organism: Jacaranda copaia (assembly GCA_014898725.1). Classification (NCBI taxonomy): domain Eukaryota; kingdom Viridiplantae; phylum Streptophyta; class Magnoliopsida; order Lamiales; family Bignoniaceae; genus Jacaranda; species Jacaranda copaia. The sequence goes on from JACGDI010005528.1 coordinate 898,812, forward strand.
CCAACTAATGTGCCATATGTAGTATGCATAAAGAGTTCGAACATATTATATCATAATTTATTCTACTGCACAATAGTCAACACATGTTTGCAATACATAATTATGCTTTGCTAGTTCACAATACTTAATTATGCTCTTCTAGTTGACATCAACAATCTTATTGCATGAAAACTTCTTGAGCCACATAAAAGGGTCTTTGAGAATACATGCAGAGACAGACTTAGTGTTTGCGTCAAACTATTGGATAAGAATCATGCGCGTGGTGGAAGGGTAAGCTCGATTTACTTCTTGCCTTACATGAAGTGGAGAACAATATTGCACATATTGTTGACCACGTCTATTAGTTGTCTAGTAACTAATGTAATGTAGGCTTTTTTGCTCTATGATTATCTCCAGTTTCTCAATAATTCCTTGCATTTGTGGTCTTCTTTTCTATTTTTTTTTTTT
>JACGDI010005528.1:901529-919325 GCA_014898725.1 Jacaranda copaia
CCCCCATCTATATATGAGAGTTTATATATGGAATTATTATATATATGTTAGTCATGTAAGTATTTTCGATTTGATGCATGGAGCATGAATTTTTTAACTCTCTCTATCTCTATATATATGTATATATCTACCTATGTATATATATAAAATAAATTATGTTTTATTACATAATTTGATATTTTAATCACTAAGATTTGAAACTTTCTTTGTAAAAATTACTAATATCAAAATTTGGTGTTTAATATACTTAATATTTTTATTATTAACTAATAATATTATTAATGTCAAATATAATAAATATTTTTAGGTTCCACTAAGAATATTCACTAAGGTTGGGACTTTCTTTGTAAAAATCACTAATCGATAAATATATATCCATATATATATGTATATGAAGTAAATATGTTTTATTTCATAATATGAAATTTTAGTTATCTTATTATTAATATAAAATACCATATTAATTAATATTTTTAGTAACTCTGTATACAATAATGGTAAGTACTCAATATATATATGTGATCTTCCATATTAACTTCTGTATTTATCTATCTCTCTCTATATATATGTATATATAAAATAAATTATGTTTTATTTCATAATTTCATATTTTAATCATTAAAATCTAGAACTTTCTTTGTAAAAATCACTAATATCAAATTTATTATTTCACATAATAAATATTTTTAATTTCTTTGTAACAATATCGAATTAGTTCAAAATAAGAATATCAATAATATCAAACCATATCACTCAATAAGAATGATTACTATGATCCGGAAGTTTCTTTATTGACATCACTAATCCATATATATATATATGGAAAAATATGTTGTATTTCATAATTTGATACTTTAATCACTAATCTTCATTTAATATTTCCTAAAAAATATCTTATTCCTTAATTTGATATCTTAATTATGTTAAATTCTTTGATCTAAGCACGTAAATCCCTACAAGTAATTCATACTAAAAGTAACCAAAATATGCAATTCACTAAATATTTAAATATACAAAATCATTGTCTTTTTATTTTATTCATCTCCATAGGATCATAAGTTTAGTGAGTTAGACTCTATTTTTTTTTTTTTAAATATGTATGTATTTTGTAATTTATACATGATTTTCTAATATTATAATTTTTATTCTTATGAACCAGGTTAATTTGCAAAGGAAATTTGTTGTTTTAAATTTTTTTCTACTAACTATATTAATTTTTTGCATTTGTCAATTTTTTTCACTATTTTCATCTTCTGAATTTTCTTTAACTATGGTTTCTTATTTTTATTATTTTGTTGGTTTGATATTTTGTTGGTGTCTATAGTTTTTTTTTTTAATGATTAGATTAAGTATTATCAAAATTTCAGTTATAATTCATATTTGTATAATTTATAAAAAATATAGCATCTAATTATAAATAATATTGAATATAATAAAATTTAAAATTATTACTCAGTCAATTATATTATATTCAATGTATAAAATTCTTATTAAATTTAAATTTTGTATAGAAATGTAATAACGGATCAGCTTTGAGTGTTGTCACTAATGGATAAAAGACATACAATGTAAGTTTTATGTTTTTAATATTTACATAATATGTTTGAATTTTAAATATTAAAGATTTTATTTCATTATTCTAAATATTTTTTTCTTTAAGATATATTTTTTGTGTAGGTAAAATATGAAGTTATGTAAGGAATAGTGTAACTCTAAGAATATTTGATTTAATGATTATAAGTCTCAGTTAAATGAAATATTGTTATATATTACTTATTTTGACCTTTAAAACGTTTTTTTTATTTTTTTATATTAGTATTTTTATTTAATATTTGTAATATTGGTATGATATATAAAAAATATAAGCATTTAATTCTAATTAATATTAAATATAATAAAATTTAAAATTTAAAAGTATTACCTGGTGTAACGCACCGGCTTAAAACTAGTATATATAAAGTAAAATGATGTTCAACTCTATTTTAAGAATGTTTATTATATGACAATAATGTGGATAAGTTACTTTTATCCCTTTTGCCATCTCAATAATTTTCATATATAATTTGTTATAAAAATGAGCTATTTTATTATTAGTAGGTCAACACTATATTAATTAATTTTTTGGTAACTTCATATTTAATAATGGTAAGTACTCAATATGTGTGTGTGTGTGTGTTTGTGTGTGATATTCCATATTAATTTTTGTATTTTTTTCTTGGTGAGTTAAATTCTCAGTTTTTTTTTATTATACATGTATTTTATAATTTGAATATAATTTAGTTATATTAATAAATTTTTATGTTTATGAGCTTGGTTAATTTACAAAAGGAATTTGAAGTCTTGATTTTGTGGCAAATTAAAATTTTACATTTATTTTTCGCTTTTGATTGATTTTTTTTTTCACTTTTTTATATTATGATCTTCCTTTAATCCATAATTTTTTAATTATTTTGTTAATTCGATGTTTCAAGAAAATTTCATTAATTTATGTAATTATGAAATTTGAAAAGTACTTTTCGTGCAATTTAATAATAGTTATGAAATTATTATTCAAAGGGCCCAAGAAGCTACTTTTTCTTATATTCATTTTAATTGATTTTATTTGTTTAAAAAATGACTTATAATCATATATTTTAAGTAGAGTACATGATACATATAATAAAATATTTATAAAAAAAATATTTTTTATTGCAATATTTATAAAAAAATTAATATTTAAATCATAATTAAATTAAATATAATAAAATTTTGAAATTAAAATTATTGCCCGATGCAAAGCTGGGGTTAAAAGTTAGTTAATATGAAGAACTTAAGCACTGAAAATGGTTATCAAGTTGGACACTATAGTTATTCCATATGAAATAAAGATGTTCATAAGGTAATGTTTGTTTTTATTTTTTCAAAATATTTTTTTTGGAAAAGTAAAAGTAAACATAATATTGGGTACACAATATTTGCAAATTAAGTACATAAGCACATAAACAGAAATATGAGTACACAATATTGCAAATTAAGTACATAAACGCAGTTCTGGAATACATAAATGTGTATATTGGGTACTTTTTTGTGAATTTTTGGTATCATTCTCAGCACATAAAGGATCTTGTTCAATTCAGCCTAATCTGACCATTGCGTGATCATAAGACCACAGTGTATCCTATCAACACAGTAGGGATTTTTGGTATTATACAAGAGCGGTTTCACACTACTATAAATGAGCGCGCAAGTAGTTGGATACAGGTGTTTGTATTCCAAAATATTTCTACATGTGCCTATCCAAACTATTTCTTCAACAAACCATGCTTTTGTCATATTAGGGTATCTTATGTGTTGTTTCACATATTAAATTGAGTCTCATCTCAGCCTTTGAAAAATAAGTACATAGACACGAAAAATAAGTACACAACATTGGCAAACTAAGCACATAAACACAATTATAGAGTACATAACTACTAACATTGGGTATTTTTTCTGACAAAATAAAAAATAAATCTAAATAATAGCTCCAATGTAAACATTCCCAATAGTTAAAAAGAATATGCGTTTATGATTTCTTTCACATTAAAACGATAATACAATATATTCATATTTTACAAAGTATACAACACAACTAATTCTATAAAAATTCTCTGATTAAAATACAATATAGTACAAATGCTACAACTTAACATGTCTTCTAGACAAGGATGAACTTAGCAGCTACTATAAGCACATGTACACTGTCTATTTGTAAACCATCTTCTTTTAAATCTAGGGTAAAGTGCAAACAAACCCCCTATGTTAAGAAAAATTGGCAAATTACCTCCCTGTGAAAAACAAATACAAAAAAAACATCCTCATATTTTAAAAAATCATACAACGAACTCCCCTGAGAGTGTGGGTGTAAACATGCGTCCGTGCATGCATCTGGGCTTAAATTTCTACATATAAAAAGATAATTATAACCTTATCCATTAATCATTGGATCTTGTTTTAAAAAATCAATAGTTTAGATCAGATCATGTTATAATTTTTTTAAAAAAATATAAAATATATACAATATAATATATTACCATATATCTAATATGTATATATATTATATACAAGTGCATATATATACAATTATATATATAAATTGCTACCCCACCAACTGCTAGCATCCTCCACTGATAGGCCCCACCAGCCGCCAACAACCCCCTCCAACGGTGGTTGTTAGGTGAGTGATTAGAAACAAAAAAAATAATACTAAAAACTTTCCACTGGTTGCCATGGCTATATTGGCCATGGTGGCTAGTGGCCAAATCTGGCCACAATGCTGCCATGGTAGCCCCAAACTAGCCACGGCAGCCAGTGGCCAAATCTGGCCACAATGTTGCCATGGTAGCCCGTCAAATTTGGGGTGGGGGTGGGGGTGGGGGTGAGGGTAGGGGTGGGTTATATAATTATTTAATAACATCATCTTTATATAAATTTATCTATAAAATTTAAATTAACTTTTATTTATAGATTTTTTCTTTCGAATTCTTCATTTGAAATTAAACATTTTATATATTTATTAAAAAATATATAATATATTTATATACATATATGTTTTTTTATAAGATAATTATATTTATATATTTATTATCATATATATTTATGCTAATATACATAATGGCTCTGATACCATTTAGAGATTTGGATCCATGAAGGTGATAGAAGACTAATTATGTTACTGAGCCAACCCAAAAAGTCCTTCTAAGAAATTTACCTAGATTTAGACATACAAAAATAGATTATTGCTATCTAGGCCAAAAAAAAGAAGCCCACAAAGCCTTCATGGCAAACAGGGCTAAAATAGCCAAAACAACGATCTACTTTGTTGTCTAAGCTCCAATACTCTTACTCAACTTTACACATAAAATAGTCTAATACCTTCAACATAACCTTGTCAATTATAACCATGGCTCATCAATATATAATTATTCTATCCGTAACATATCATAAGAATTTTAGCCTACCATTGGCTAGACTAATAGTAAAAGAAATATTAAAAAAATATAAATGAAACTAAGAGTATCTTAATTTATAAACGGCCAAAGGCCTTCTTCAAGAAAGATAAAATTTTTACAAGATAAAAGGTAGGGAAGAAAGCAGATTGTAGAAAAAGAAGGAAAGAAAGCAAATCTAATTTTTTTGCCTGCCTCTTTCAAAACAAAGGGCTGCCTTTTATAAAGTAGAAAAAAACTATTCTAAATTCCAAAACTTTGAAGTTCAAATAGTAAAAAGTAGAAAAGTACTATTACAAATTTCAAAGTTTTGAATTCTAAATAGTAAAATTAAACAGTCTATTACTGTTTGTCCTATTACAATATTTCAAAATTAAACTGTTATTCTACTCTTTAGTAATTGTCTTCTTGAGGGATTAAAAGATTCTTTCAATTTCTTGAGAATTTGGTGGGGTATGATCCTCCGGGTCTTGAGCTTCTCCTAAATATTCAAACTAATTTTCTCCAACTTTTGACTTTGCAGAAGTAGAAGTAGCCATTGATGCATCAGATTTATTATCAATTTCATCATTGATATCATCAATATTTTTTTTCAATTCTTGTTGAATCATATCAAGATATTTCTTGATTAATTCTTGTTTGGACAATTTTCCTTTTCTCATCTGGATTTTTTTGGAAACTCTCTCGAAAAGACAAGATGATTCTCTTTTCTTTTCTTGCTCCAATGTTTCTTTATACTTTTGAGTTTGCTAAAGAATATTATCCAAAGTTTCTTGACCATGCAATTTTTTGGTCTCATTATCTATCTGAATTAATTTATTCCAAAATTTATTGAGAAATATTCTCTTCAAACATGGAATATTTTCCTCATTAGTGCTGACTTCTGGTATCCATTTCCAGATCCATTAGATTGAGAATTTCATGAAAAAATACATGGCAACTATTCCTTCTATTAATTGATGCTTCTCCTCAGCTTCTAATAGCTTGGTGGAATATTTAGACCACATATCAAAAGCCATTTTGAATTGTTCAGGAAAAATATTTTGAGTTGGACCGTATGATTTCCACAAATTCAAAAACCAATTTGGTATATCATGCTGAAAGACTTCTGGACAAATTTTGACGAACCAAGAATATTTCTTTTTTTGATTTTCATATAAGAAAACCTTATCAAATGCTTGGATATAATCCCAATAATTAAACTTTATTGGAACTTTGAGTTCCTTATGAAAATATTCTTTTTCTCTAAGAGAGGACATGCCCCATTCTTCAATTGCTATAAGCTTCTTGACAACAATCTTACTAAAATTGAATGAGGTTTTGATATTAGGACTTGGATAAAAATGTAAAATTTCACATGATCCTATAAAAACTAGAATATTTTCAAAGAAAGATCTTTGTTTATAATAATTTGCAACATATGATGATGTATCAAGATATCTTTGGACTATAATCCAATGATCATTTTTCCATTGGAGATCCTTATATTCTAAGAACATTATTATGTCCTTCTGTTTTTTCTGTTCAAATGTAGTCAAAGAACTTTTATCTTCAGAGGAAGCTACATTTGATGTAATATTAGAATAAGAACGTTTTTGAGATCCTTCTATTTTTTCTTCAGGACTTTTATTAGAAAATTCCTAATTTTTTTTAATTTTAAAAATTTAGCAAAAAGAAGATCTTTATAAATTGGATCATTTTTGTCTGAGATATTTCTCAATCCATATGATGATTGAGTAAAAGAAGAAGCTATAAGCTTCTGCTTACCATGTTGTGCAATAACATTTTTCTTTCCACCTATAAGAATGGTGGTTTCCACCTCCTCTATTATAATAAGGAATCATTTTATGGTTCCTGCAAAAATTCATGAGATTTTAAAATTAGATGGTGCTAAATAAGCTTACCATCTTGCAAACATTTGCTTAGAAACATCATGTTTAAAAACCTTGTTAAACATATATTTAGCAGCTTGATAATCAATTTTTATTATAAAAAATTGATTGTATAAATCATCTTGAAATTTAAGAACACATTTTACAATAACTACAATTTCTTTTGCCATAGTAGCATAATTTTGTTGACTATTATTCCATTTTCTAAAATAAAATCTAATTAAATTTTTGTTTTATTAATAGGATTTATTTGTTTTAAAATTCCACCAAATCCTAACTCAGATGCATTAGTTTCTATAATTTTTTCCTATGAGGGATTAGAAATCATTAAACAAGTGGTTTAACTTTTTCTTTAATATTAATAATCATATTAGTATGATTATCTGTCCAAAGTTTTGGAATTTTTTTATGTCTATAATATAAAATTGTAGTATCTTTTGCAAGATTTTGATAATAAGGAGAAATATAATTAAAACTTCCTAAAAATCTTTGTAATTGAGTTTTATCAATAATTTTATTAGGAAATTTTGATGCAAATTCAATATTTCTATTTATAGGAATTATTTTTCCTTTCTCTATAAAATGTCCAAGAAATCTAATTTTTGTTTGAAATAAATTCATTTTAGGTTTTTGATATAACAAGACCATTATTAATAATAACTTGTTTAAAAATATAAAGACATTTAAAATAATTTTCTATATCATTAGAAAATACTAAAACATCATCAATATAAATAATTATAAAATTACTATTTGTCAATGGGTTGGATTCAAATTGGATTATGCTGGATCCAAATTTGAATTTGATAGTGATATACTATATTTGATTCCGATCCAAGATCCTGTAGGATCTTGTCTGTGATAACCATATCATGATTCATATAAAAATTGAATATTCGAAAAAAGATCCGAATTCGAATACTCCTAAAAATAATATATTTAGTATTTTTCTAAAAAAATTAGTAGAATCTAAATCCAAAACATTCATCCTTAAAAAGAATACACACAACATATTAATAAATAAATTTTCAAGTGCATTTATCATATAAAAGCAATAATATAATATAACTTAACCATATTCATTTATCATATCATTATGTTTTAGGTTTTGCTGGTGATAATAGTATTTATTTGACATTATAAATACATATATACTTGATTTTTTAATCAATTAATTATAAACTTAAAGTTTATAAAAAAAATTTATTTCGATCAAATTGAGATTTGCATTGCATTTTTCTATATCGCAACATTCAACTTTTGCTCATTATTTTTCTTACATCATTTTTTGTTTTAAAAATAGAAAAACTAGTGATGCAATCATGATGTAAATAACCTCCAAATCTAACATTTTATATGAAAATCAACTAATTTGATATATTGCATAGGAGCTCATTACTTTTTTGTCCAAAAATTCATTTTATCATTGTTATAGAACCCTACGTATATGTATGTATAATACCATATATATTAATAGATCGAATTGAGTTAAATCTATATTCACTCAATTTATTTTGAATTATGAATTTTTTTAATTGAATCATATCCATCGAATCTTTTTTAGATTAAAGATCGTAAATTATCAGATTGAATTTAGATTGGATTTGAATTAAAATCCATTCCATTTACAACCCTATGTGTAGCCGACAAATCAAGAAAATAGTAGCTTTAGTCAAGATAATGGCCCATGACTTTACATATATATATATATTTAAATAATTTATACAGATGCACGTAAGCAATTTATTTAGTTTGAATTTTTAATATTACACTTTATGTGTAAGACTTATATCTTTGGGCCAAAAACCACTTGACTAATCCATAACGTTAGTTAACTTGCCTTGGTGAGCTAATTGGGCCTTACGAACATTATTATTTTGGACTTGTTACAAGATTTCATGAAAGATAATGATAATTTAAGGTTGTCAACAGGTCGGATCTAGATTGGATCTATCATATCCGAATTTGAATTTTATTATCAAAATTTATATCCGAATTTGACCCAAAATCCAATAGGATCTTTGTTACTTCATACCATATTCGAATCCAATGAATATCCAAAATTTGATTAAAAAATTTGACCCGATTTTTTTTTGTTCTTTTGAATTTTATAAAAATATTGTATTTATAATAATTTTTTTATTACGTATTAGTCTAAAAGTTAAGTGTTTGAATATTAAATTTCTATTTCACATTTTATTAGTGCATAGATGAATTATTATATGTTATTATATTTGACATTTTACTAATACCCTCTTATTTTTTAGGTTAAAGACTCAATATTAATAATATAATATAGATATTAATATAGATATCAAGTCAATATAATATATAGATTTTATTTTAAAATTTTTATTAATATTATATATAGGAGTATTAATTTAATAACAAATATTAAAGTTTGAATTCTAATCTTTAACAGATCGAATTGCTTAATTTCATATTTGATCAACATATTTTGAATTATAAATATTTATAATCGAATCTGATTCATTTAATATTTTAATCGAATAAAAATTTTAAAATTTAAATTAAATTTGAATTGAAATCCGATCCATAAATAGTACTAAATGATATGTAGACCTAGAGCTAAGATGAATTGGGCTTTTGGGAATTGATAGTTTGCAGGCCTATATCCTCATGCAACACAGTATTTTAGTTTGTATCGTCATGCATTTACAGATAAATTTTTAATATTTTAATATCGTCAAACACTTGATGCGTGTATGCAATTATTATAATTTTTATTTATGTATTTGTAAATGAAGAAAATACATAAAGTGATTAATTTGTAAAATCAATAAAAGAAAATAGTTGTTTGATTCAATGCTGATTTTATTTTTAAAACATTGACGCACAGAGAATTATAAAAGTCTAATTATAATGTATAATCTAAATATTGTATTTTCATTGAATTACAATGTAAAATTACATCAATTCATGTATAAATTATTGTTTTCATTTTGTTGCTTTAAGAGATATTTTGGACTATTGATCATTTTGAATCATAAATATACTTAAAGTATTTGCTGGGCTTTTAAACTTATTCCTTTGTTGATTTTTCAAATGCACGGAAGACTTAACAATTTCAAAGGAGCCAAATGGTCCTAATTTGGAGGGTGTTTAGCTACACTTATTTAAAAGATCTTATAAACTCTTATATTTTATAATATATTTTGAAATTTATAAAAAAATAGATTTTATTTTTTATAATAAGTTGTTGAAGTATTTGAATAAAATAAAATATTAAAGCTTGTAAGATGTTAGTAACTACAATTCTATAATTAAAATAGTTAAAATTGATCGAGTTTGTTAAAATCTTGAAAATACTATGATCTCCTTACTTTTTTGAAATTAAAAGAGCTTATAATATCTTAATATCTTATTTTAAAATCTTATAAACTCTTTTTTGTAAAAATTACTAAATACCTTATCATATGTTGTGAGGAGTTTATAAGTTTATAAATTTTTTATAACACTTTATAAGTCCTTAAACACCTTATTTTAGAATTTTATAAATTTTATTTTGAAAAAAATACTGAATATTTTATAAAATATTTTGTTGAGTTTATAAACTCTATAAGTTCTTAAATATTTTAAAATATTTTATAAGCCCTCAAATGTTTTTCAAAGCGTGACACGACATATCTAAAATTAACGTCACGACACTAATATTAGTATGTTGCTTGTCGAAATTAATTTTTCTTAATTGGCAATTCTTTTGGAAATTAAATGTTTTAAATATTGAAAAGTTAATTATAGTTTTGAAAATAAAAATAAGATTGTGTTTGGATATTTTATGTAAAAATAATTATTAATAAGTATATATTAAAAATGTAGGTGGTTAATTTATATTTTTTAATACCTTAAAACATGTGTTTTTTTAAATATCTGTATGTTTTAATTGTTTAAAAATGATAGAAGGTATTTTATGTCAAATTGAGTTTAAATTTGATTGATATGATAAGAAAATAATATGTTAGGTTTAGAAAAATTAAAAATAATAATTAAAATTCAGCTAAAATGTAAATTTAATAATTTTTAATTTTCAAATAATGTTGAAAATGAAATAGCCTTTGAAAACATAAACAAATAGAGTGTTTGAATCAATGTCTACATGAGATTTTGTCTATTTGAATTTAACTATAAATGACCATTTTAAGTCTTCAAAACTTTGAAAATATAATAGAAAAGAAAAACTATTATTTAAGAAAGAATGCAATTCTTAAGTAGCTATATTATGTAGAATATTATTTAAGAAGAAATTTGAACATAAAATCCATTTTAAATCAGAAAAAGAAAAGAAAATTAAATCCATTCAACACGTCTTAATTACTATGCCATTGTGAAATCATGCATTACTCACAGGGTGATATGTAGAATGGAAATGAAAATTTAATTCTCAGTGGCCTACCAAAAATAAAAGTAAATAAAAAACAAATACGGAAAGGCATTTCATCAATCAAAAAGGGCAAATTTTTAATTTCATAAATTTAGTATATAAAAGAAGGGATTATAGACTTATAGACATTTGATCAGGGGGAGGGGAACAGCTCCCTGGCCTGTTAACTAAAGTCCAATCATAGAATAAATGAGCAAGAAACAAAGGTGATAGTGTCTGGTTTTATTTTAAGTATGTTTTAAAAAAAAAATTGTTTTAGAGAGTAAATTGGAGGAATGTGATGTGTGTTTAGTTTTGCAGTTAGAAATTGTTTTGAATTGGAATGGTATATTTGGTTTTTATTTTGAAAGGAGATAAATTATATTGTAAATATCAAATTAATAATTTTTTGTTTAGTTAGTGAGGCGAAAATAAAATTTTATGTTAATTATTTTATGTATACATAATTGTAATATGAGATGATGTATAGTCAAAATCAAACCCAACCAAATGACTTGATAATGACTCACCTAAAAAATATCATGTTTGGATTTGGCATTTTTAGGTTTGGATCAAATTGGGTTGGACCTAAAACTAACATGAGAAAAAAAAGAATAAAGTTGGGTTGGTTTTGGGTCAACCCGCTAAATTTGAAAATAACAAGTGGGTGATCCCAATAACCTAGTAAACCCAACCCAACCCGAAATAATTGGCTAATTAAAAATAAAATCTAAATTTAAAAAATTTATATCAATAATCTAAGCCAAGAAAAATTTTATATCTAAAATTTCAAAAATCTTAAAATCCCCAATACGCATCAAAAGAAGATTTTTTTCGTGGAGTTTTAGACTATAAATTAATGGAGGAAACTTGCTATTGATGCAAAGAAATTTTCAGATGTGATGGTTGTCATCATAATTATCTTTGGACTTTAATTAGATATTTTTGTCTTTGGACTTTAATTTTTTTTATTTAGTAGTTAATTCTGCATTGATGGTTGTTATCAAAATTGTTTATTGAACAATGATTTATTACTTTTTTGTATTTGGAATAATTATGGACATGACAAGTTTTAAAGTTATTGTGTTCCTTATTTTCTTATACATTAATGATCATATAAAATTATAAATTTTATTAATAGATCAAAATTTTACTCAATTATAATATTAGAATTTATATATATATATATATATATAAGATAAAATATATAGATCATGTTGGTTTGGGTTGGATTGGGTTAGATTTATCAAATTGGTGGGTGACTTGATGGAAAATCAAGTTAACCTAAACCTGACTCGATTTTTTGTGAGTCAAGTGAGGGTTTAGCCTTTTGGATTTAGCATCGGGTTGGTTGGGTTTGGATTTGGTATTTTTATGTTATACCCCAATCCAACTCAAACTCATCCAACCGACCCGAATTGACACCCTTTGTATATGTTCTATACTATCAATAAAACTCCTACTTGTTTTTGGCGTATTTTCATTTATTTTTTCTAAAATGTCCTTATTTTTATTTTTAACCTCATAAATGCATAGAATTCTATCATCCTACTGCTACCACTTTATATGTATACAATCATTTATTACTGTTGTTAATTTTATAATCTTTAATATATATTATATTTATTTATATAAATTGATTGTACTATTAAATACACACGCATTAAGTGTGCAACCACTGCTAATATATATATATATATATATAATAATTGTCTTTCTCAGAAAATGATGAAAGAAGGATATTTGAGATTTCTTGAGATATTTTGAGATTATTTTGAACATTATCTAATGAACATCTTTTATTTTACATGGAATAATTATAAGGGTTGGCTAGGGTCCAATACTTATAATTTTAATTTAACATCCTACACTCATTAATAAATTAGGGATAATTATAATTTACCTCCCTGTGATTTTAAATATAGGCAAATCACCATCTTGTGAAAAAAAAAAACACAAGAACCCACCTTTTGTTTTATAAAATCAAGCTCACCGGCCCCCACTCCTTATTTGTTACCTATATAACCTACTTTTATGACAAAATTAATTTACCCTTAATCATTTTATATATTTTCAATTTAGTTTAAATATGTTTTTAACTTTTTTCTTTTATCTAGTTCTTTTCTTTTCTTTTTTCTTTTTTTATTTCTCATTTCTCTCTTCTTCTATTATTTCATATATTTCTCATTTTATACATATTTATAAATTTCTCATTATTTCATATATTTCTCATTTTAGATCACTTTTATTTTTATGTTATCAAATATATTAATTTTTCTTTCTATTTAATCATTCCATATTAAATAAATTTAAGTTTTATAAAAACACATGATATATTTTTTGTGTATACTTAAAAAACATGTATAGCATATATATATACATATCTATATATATAAATGTATCTACAAAATTTAAATAACTTTTACTTATATTTTTTTACTTTCTAATTATTCACATATATATATATATATATACTTATTTTCTATTTATACTTATTCACATTCATAATATATATAGACACATATATATAAATTTATTTATAAAATTTAAATAAGATTTATATTCATCTTATCAATTATATTTATTATTTTTCTTCTAATTATTCATTTCAAAGTGAATATATATTTACATACATATATTGTCATGCCCCAAAATCAAACCATATGGTCTAGTCTTGAGGCATGAAACTCAATCCCAAATACATGAGTCGCCAATCAAAATATGGATCATAAATAAAACTTTGTACATTTCTAGTAGGCAAATAAATTCAAAATATCTAATCCTTTATCTTCACTTAAAAATTCATGAAAGTGACTAATAAGCTAATGTTGTAACAAACTAAAACTACCATAAAAGTCCCAAAATAGTACTTCAATCCCAATTCTTGTCAAAAGTTGGATCCACCTCCGCATTAAGGCTAGGATCAAAATCTGCCAGAAGGAAGTTAAAGAAGAAGATGAGTGTGAGTAAAAGACTTAGTGAGTGCTAAGTGTGTGCGAAGTGAGTTTTTGAATTTAAAATCATTTGTACGATGAAAATGTTTGGGAAATATAAGTGAAATTCATAAAAGAATCTAACAGTAACAGTCAAAAAGTTTATAAACAGTCAAGCAGTAACCAGTCAAGAATTTTATAAACAATTTTCCTAGACTATTAACTTAAATATGATGATCAGTCAATAGCTAGTCAACCTTATGACTCTTACCATAATAGTCTCTTACTGCTCTGGGCAAGGTGCGACCTTACCAAAACAGTGCTCGAGCGTCCTTGGGAATTCCTACGACCCATCTCAGCCACAAACAACTTTTGTTGTGCATGGGGGGGATTAGGCCATGGGGGCTTGGGGTTCAACCGACTAGCCCGCTGCTGTCCAGTGAAGTCCCTTGTACACCCAGATCAAGTTGGATCCAACTAATAGTAATAGTAACAATAATTCCAGTAGTTCAGTTGATCATCGAATTTAATTCGCCAATCTAGGAGTATAAGAAAAATCATGAAAGCATAGATTTTCATTTATCCAGAATTAAGACAACAGAAATATATTTCTTTTATCCAAAAATAAAACAAGATAATTATTTCTTTTTGTCCAGCAATAAAATAAGAAAAGAAAATAAATAAAAAATGTATTTAGTGCGTAGTGGAATGCATATAAAGTGCAGTGTTTTTTGAAAATAAGTTATAAGCAAATGGTACAATAGCATATATTATTGTGAATTTTGAAACATAATATCGTATAATACATAGGTTTAGACACTTACCTTTAGGGTCAATTTTAGAAGTCAATTGCTTATCCCAGAATCAGTCGATTCAAATGTTGAGTTACCTAATTCATTTAATAAATAAATCAATCATCAATTTAACTGACTAACCAGACAAAATTTACTTGGGATTGACCTAGTACATACATACCCACAAAACTTATCAAGAATTT
Source organism: Jacaranda copaia (assembly GCA_014898725.1). Taxonomy (NCBI): domain Eukaryota; kingdom Viridiplantae; phylum Streptophyta; class Magnoliopsida; order Lamiales; family Bignoniaceae; genus Jacaranda; species Jacaranda copaia. The sequence goes on from JACGDI010005528.1 coordinate 916,700, forward strand.
ATCCTTTCGTATGTACTTTTTGATTCGCTCATAACACTCTTTTCAGACATCCAATTGACTTGATTCTTATGGCATTATAAAGCTAAGAAAGAGTACTAAAACTATTATGTTGATGAAACAGTTAAATTGGTTAATATGAGAGAGAAAATCAAGTTCAAGGGGCAGCAGTGGTGCGAAAGCATATTTCCAACTTTTAGGAAATATTTTGATGTGACACTTGATTGTATCTAAACTATAACTTTTACTGCATGCCTCGGATGAAGGTGATTTAAAATCCTGTGAAAACGTAGCATATAGATCTACAATTCATATGTTGACCTTATTGGCCAATTAAATGGGAATCAAGTAGTACATGTTGTCACAATATTCTGTTTCTGGAAAATCGAAGTCCTATATTTTCTATATTTCCACACTTTAGTTTTTTTGGCCATAACTTTCTCCCTATCCATCGGATTAAAGTGATTTAAATGTCTGTAAAAATCTAAGATATAAATCTTCAGTTCTTCTGTTGACCATATTTCCATATTCAATCGAAATCAAGTAGTAAAAGGTGTCAAAATATTCTGTTATAGGAAAATCGAAGCCTTGTATTTCTAGACTTGACACATCTTAGTATTTTGATCATAAATTTCTCTACATAAATTGGATTGAGGTGATTTATGCAGCTGTGGAAACCTAAGAGACAGATATACAACTCATACATTGACCATATTCCCCTAATTAAATTGGAATAGAGTAGTAAAAGCCATCACAATATTCTGTTCTAGGAAAATTAAAGTCCTATATTTTTACATTACCACACTGTAGTATATTAGTCATATCTAACTTTCTATACATCGGATTAAAGTGATTCTAAAGGTTGTAAAAACCTAAGAGATAGATATTCAGTTCTTATTTTGATCATATTTCCAAATTAAATCTAAATCAAGTAGCAAAAGGTATCACAATATTCGGTTCTAGGAAAATTGGAGCCCTATATTTTTTATCTTGCCACACCTTTGTATTTTAGTCATAACTTTCTCTGTATATATTGTATTAAAGTGATTCATGTGGAAATAGAAATATAAGAAACAGATTTAAAAATCCTATGTTGATTATTTTACTTAATTCAACCGGGAACTAGTAGTAATGGCATCACCAATATCCATTTTCAGAAAAATCAAAGTCCTATATCTTTTGACTGGACACTTCTTAGTATTTTAGTCATAACTTACTTCATTTAAATTCGATTGGGGTGATTAGGAGGCATCAAAAACCTAAGACACAAACCTAAAATTTTTATGTTGATCACTTTGCTTAATTCTTTCAGGAAGAAGTAGTAAATCAAAACCTAATAGTATCATTGAATTTCGCAATTATCAAATATAAAGTCTACAAAGTCATGAATTACCTTGTATAATTTATATTGAACTTCTGGTAAATGCCGTCTCCTTTTGCTTTCCCCTCTGTCATAGCTGCTGTCCATTTTCCTTCTTCCCCTTTTTCCTCTTTTGTTTACTATTAGATGTAATTAGGGTTTTGTTTTTAGAGACTATATTTATGTGAAAGAAGCAGTTTAGTTTAAGTAGGACTCTAATCAATTTCCTTCTAGAACTAGGATAATCCCATTATAATTTTAGTATCTCTATTGTTAATTCCCAGAATTCAATAATTCAACTTCTTGTATTAATATAATGTTAATTCAAGTAGAACTATAACTCATACTCTTCAAAATATAGAGTATCTACAATGTGTATATAGATAATATTAATTATCACTATTTGATCAAAAGATAATATAATATTATCTATATATTATATAGAAATATATTATTCCAAAAATATAGTTCATGCCTTACTGCAATTTTAATAGAAATAATAAATAAAATAAAATAAAGTATATTAATCTATTAAATACAAAGTAGAATTCTAGGACATTACATATATAATATATATAATAATATATATAACAATTATAATAACATATATATAAATTATAAATCCTAGCCCGACCCCCAGCCTGCAGGTGTTGCCATGGTTGCTGTCAACCCTTGAAAACCCCCCTCCAGCACACTCCGTCCATGTTGATGGCGTCCGTCGGCTGCTGTGTTGATGGCTGCCGATGGCCGCCATCTATTTATTTATTTAATTATAGCAGCGACCATGAAAAACAGCCGACGGGGAGTGGTGCTCGATTGGAGGAGGGCGGGGTGGTTATATATATGTATAATATATAATATATATAATATAATATGTACACACATTATATATAAATATGTTAATATATTATATTTTACATATTATATATATTTTAAAGAATATGATTTAATTTGGATTATTTTTTTTTCAAAAGAAGATCCAATGGCTAATAAATAAGAATATAATAGTCTTTTTATATGAAAAAATTACAGGCCTAAATGCACATGTTGCACATGTGCTACACCAATGTTATAAGGTGAGTTCGTTGCATGATTTTTAAGAACATAAGGGTGTTGTTAAGAGAGAGTATTACAATTGATGAATATATCATCTTATCAATAAATCAAGATTTTTTCTATAACCAAACAATCAAAGTATAAATTACCAATAATGCACATAAGAAGGGGAGACTGATGCCACTCGAGCTACAAGCCACTAGGCCAAAAAAA
>JACGDI010005528.1:919425-931085 GCA_014898725.1 Jacaranda copaia
AATGGCTCCACCAAAAAAGATGCGAAGAAGCTGATCACCTTGTGCGATGTATCTTCAGCCAATGCCAGAACCCACTTACAAATGGGCTTGTGAATGTGAGAACTGTAGCACGACATTATTGCGGGAATGTGATTAGAAAATTGATTTTTGGTAAGAGGTTTTTCGGGGCAGGAATGGAGGATGGAGGCCCTGGAATTGAAGAGAAAGAACATGTGGATGGATTATTCGCAATCCTTGCATATCTCTATGCATTTGCTATTACTGATTATGCTCCGTGGCTGCAAGTTTTTGATTTGGATGGCTCTGAAAAAATCCTCAAAGATGCTTTAAAGACTGTGACAAAGTACCAAGATCGAGAAATCACCAAGAGGGCTGAGATGTGGGAACGAGGGATTAGAAAGACAGAAGAGGATGTCCTTGATGTTTTGATCAAACTTAAGGACTCCAAAAACAATTCTTTGCTGTCCATTGATGAGATTAAAGCGCAAATTACTGTAAGTATATCTATATATATAGGGTAAACTGAAAAAATAAAATCATCCAATTCGCAATGTATGATCGAAATTCGTAGTATAAACTAGAATTAAAACTCTTAAAAAATTGGAAAAAACAACTCGGGTCATTGAGAAGTGTAGTCAGCATCATCGATGATTGCTTGCATGGCGAACCGATGCTAACTGTACTTCTACATGACTCGGGTCCTTTTTCTTCAAATTTTTAAGAGCTTTGGTCTTAGTTTTATACTATTCCAATTTTCAATCTTGCATTGCAGTAGGCTATAATAACGATCCTATTTTTACAATTTTTCCTATATATATCCTCCATTTTGTCATGTGAAAATTGATCAAGAAAGAACCATGCAATTTTGACACATTGAAAAAATTATTGTGATGACATCCACAGGAACTCATGATGGCCACAGTTGATAATCCATCAAATGCAGCAGAATGGGCTTTGGCAGAGATGATAAATCAACCAGACATTCTTGAAAAGGCCTGCAAAGAATTGGACGAAGTGGTGGGCAGAGACAGACTGGTCGATGAATCAGATTTGTCTGAACTAAACTATATAAAGGCTTGTGTAAAAGAGTCATTAAGATTGCACCCTATAGCTCCTTTCAATCTCCCACATGTATCGACCAAAGATACTATTGTGGGTGGCTACTTCATCCCGAAAGGCAGCCATGTGCTGCTGAGTCGTCTAGGCCTAGGGCGGAACCCTAGGGTTTGGGAAGATCCTCTGAGATACAAACCTGAGCGCCATATAGTAGACGAACATTCAAAAGTCGTGCTTGTGGATCCTGAACTACGGATGCTATCATTCAGTATTGGAAGACGAGGATGTCCAGGAGTCGTGCTTGGTTCTACAATGGCGGCTATCCTTTTGGCTAGACTTATTCAGGCTTTCAATTGGACTGCTGGGTCGAGGAGCATCGACTTGGCTGAATCGGAAGGCGATTTGTTTTTGGCTAAACCATTGATGGCACATGCAAATCCGAGGTTGGAAGCGGATGTTTACATGAAACTCCTATTGAACTAATGATACCATATGTATATGTTGGTAATAGTAAGGCACAATAATATTGTCAGACAAGAAGTTGTTAGCTGGTAAGTGTTTCGTGTTTTTTATGTCGTGATTAGCTTAATTACATTGTTATTTTAAGTTGATGTCGAATAAACTATTGTAATATGTCTTACTTACAGCTTAATCAATATTTTTAATATATTTTACGAACAAAACCTCTTATGTTTATATTATTTTGTTTTTTATTTTAACTTTTATTTGTTTCATACGGCCTATCTAAAATTAATGTCATGCCAGCTCCAAGGTTTATTCCTATTGGCGTAAGACTCACATGCTCTTGAGATCTATATCTATTTGCTAAAACATTAGTACTATGGAATCCAAGGCCCATTTGCTTTTTGCTCTCCACATATTTTGCTTGATATTGCCGTTTGGTTTTATTTTTCTCCACATATTTTGCTTGTCTATTATAGTACTATACGAACTTGTCGCGTTTGGTTTTATTTCCAGGACCCATTTGCCTTTTGTTCTCCATATATTTTGCTTGTCTGTCATAGTACTATACGAACTTGCCACGTTTGGTTTTATTTCCAATACCCATTTTCATTTTCAATTACTTTTAAAAATTGAAAAGGTAGTTATAATTTTGAAATGAAAATAAAAATGTTCTTTAAATGAATTGAAAGTAACTATTAGAGTAGGTATATGGTTGAAAAAATAGGGGGAACTTATTTATAAATTTCCAAACCACTTTCACTTTTGTATTCAATCCCCACTTGCCCTTTTCTTAATTTTAACTCCCCAATTCAAAGTTCAATTTTGAGTTCACTTCCCATCCACTTAAAATGACTAAAATGGCCTTAGTTCAATGGTTTGTTTTTTTTTTTTCTTTCCCTAAACCCTATAGACCCATTTCTCTATCTCTCTTTCCCATCTGTTTTCTGTTCATCTTCCCACGGTGAAAGAAGCTTCTTTCTCCTTTTTTTTTTTCATTTTCTTTAATTGGCTACAACATACTAGCAAGTAGCAAGGTTACTTTGTCTCCATTTATCATCGCTTTGTATTACGCATGGAAGAATGTAAGAATTAGTGAATTTGAGCATAATAAGAATGTTTTCGAGTGGCCCAGATGCTAAAAGTCAAGTATTAGGAAGTTGTGCATACAATGAAGAACTTTATATTTTGTCAATTTATGAAGGTATGAGTTTGGTAGAATTATTATTTCATATTGTGAAAAAATGGCCTGGAATTAGTTTTGAGCTCAATAAATTGCAATATTTTGCTCCACATCAAAAAATATATGTCATTTTAGAAACTAATAATGATGTTTTGAATATGATTTGATTGCATATTTTGCTTAAAATGGGCATTATTGATATGATGGTTGTCTAAAAAAATGAACTAGAAAGATGTGAGAGAAAAATCTGTTATATGTGTTGGTAAGTTTCTTCATATTTTCGTTGCATTAATTCTTCATTATATTTTCAATGTGTTTCGATTAGTACCTAATTGTTATATGTTCTTTCTTTTTAATAAGATACTTTATTTATACATTATTATCCTTAGTAGTTCACTAATTAATACCAAATTAGTGCAATTTAGTACTTCCACTCTAATGCTCTAATACTTCTGCTCAATCTATACGTTAGTAGTTGTAGGAGTTTTGAGATGATATATAGATCATAATAAATTGTGTGTTGTGGATTTACATAGTTGAATTTAAATAAATTGTGTATGTTGTAGAATAAGATGATAGAGCACATTGTAAAATGACACAATATTTTGGAAGCAAGCTTGTACTTCTATTGAGTAAAAAGTCACTTTCCTACCATTTAGTCCAAATTGATACTGCGACATTCTGTTTGCCGTTTTATTATATATTTATACTTGTATTACCATTTGTCATTACTTATTAAATAATACTTTGATTGATTTTATTTCTCTTCAATTAGGGAAAAAAGGATGCAAAGAAGACATAGATTTAAAGGGTTAATAGCAATTTACCCCTTGTGTTTTAAAAAATAGGCAATTTACCTCCTTATGAAAAAATAAATGTTCAAAATAACTCTCTATGTTTTAAAAAATCATGCACACTGTTTCTTTCTTCTCATTTTCTACCTTTAATCATTTAATATATTTTCAATTCAGTTTAAATAACCTTTTATTATCATTTTTTTTCTTCTCTTTCATTCTTTTCTTTTTTTTTCTGTTTTTCATTTCTCTCTTCTTCCATTATTTCATATATTTCTCACTTTATACATATATAAATTTATCATTATTTCACATTTCTCATTATTTCATATATTCTTATTTTATACATATATATAAATTTATTTATAAAATGTAAATCACTTTTGTAGTGCCCCTACTTGGGATAACACCTAAGCTAAGGCACCACTTTAGTTCAATCTTAATTCAAGCCATAAATAAGCAATAAAATCAATACGCCCCTTAGACATTTTTTTTTTTCAAATTTTATCAAAAACATATAGCAACAAATTCCAAACTTAACTAGTCTTATCTAATCACAAGGTACATACCATTAACAGCTTCATAACATCCAACATAATAATATACATGCCTTTATTCATAACTCAGTCTTACATGTCACAGCATTTCTAACATAAAGCTTAGCACTTACAAAAATCCAAATACATATACACACTTCCATTCTATTGTAAAATCCCATTTACTAATCCAAGACTGAAATCCAAGTTCTTCACTTGATCCTGTCTGAGAAAATTAAGATAAATGGAGTGGTAAGTCCAAAGAACTTAGTAAAGGATAATTATAATCATATGCTATAGAGATCCATTGAGGACAAATCAACTCAACATATCATAATTTAACAATTAAATACTAACATATCAAAATACAATCAAACAGTCAAGAAATGATCAGACAGTTCAAAAATAATCTATAAATCAAAATACGATCAAATACGGTTGAAAATAATCAGAATACAATCGAATGATCAAAATATAGTAGAATATCGAAACAATCTTATATCGATCAAACTGGACTAAACTTACTCAAACATATCAGAACAAAACTTATATTGATTAACCGAACTTACCCAAGCATAACTACTTGGTACAAAACTCATACAAATCGAACAAAACTTACCCAAGCGTGACAACCTAGTACAAAACTTACCCAAATATGATAAGCCGGTATTGAACTTACCCAAGCATACCTAAACATGATAACTCGGTATAGAACTTACCTAAGCATAGCTTGGTACGTAACTTACCCAAGCATATCGGCTTGGTACATAACTTATCCAGGTATATCAGCTTGGTATAGAACTTATTATTAGCAAAATGAATCAATGGCATACCAACAAACTAACTTACCCAAACGTAATAGCTTGGTACATAACAAATTAATGACAGAACAAATCCATAATACCATTTAAATTCAGACTCAGATAACCAAATGGATAGATAATGGAATGATTGGATAACAGAACAGTTAGACAATAGAACGGTTCCAATGATAGAACAGTCAGATAACCTATAACAGACAGAAGTTCTAGATGCCAGAATATATAAGAAATAGAAACAAAATTGGGAAGTAACCCCCACTGGTGTGTCCAAATCAATGAACAAATAATCAAAAGAGATGTCAAATTGTTCATAAATCTCAATAACACAGTAGAGTTGGTACTGAAACAAGAACGAACCCTCACAGGGGTTTTTTTCGCAAGAACAGGTAGATATAAATTAAAGCCAGGTTAGCAAACCCTCTCAGGGGTATTCAAACCAAATAACATATACAAATCAAAGTTCAACACAAATTCAGATATCAAACGATCAGATTACGATACAAAAACAGAAAACCCATGCAGGGGCTTATCACAAATAACAGATAGTGAGAAAAATGTGCTAAATTGACGAACCCTCACAAGGGTACAACAATTTGTGAGTAAGCTTTAAGCAAAGCAAATATCAGTTGGTAGACCTCACAAGAGTATTCAAACCAGATAACATATACAAATCAAAATTTAACACAATTTAAATTTCAATAATTAGAGTACGGTACAAAAGCAGAAAACCCACAAAGGGGCTTACCATAATTAACATATAGAGAGAAAAGTGCCAGATTGGCAGACCCTCACCTCCGTAATCTCAAATATACTGTCGCCACCTACTATCTATGGAGCCCACCTCTATGTCACCTAACTAAAAGAATAAGGTCTATAATCACAATCCTCATTCGACCTTGTAATCATAATTATACAAGCAATGGTCTAAAATTGATACTTAATTGGCTAAATTGATAGCTTCGATATTGATATGCTAATAATGCAAATCTCAATTAAGGAATACAATTGGGTCCTTAATTACATAATTAACCTCATACTAGCTCACCAAGTCAATAATAATGGTTCCATTATCTTTAATAACCCAATTTTTTACTTAGGTCTTAATTCCATAGAATTAAGGTCTTAATCATCTATTAACTTAAATAACCAGAATTATCATATAATTTTACAAATCCGAGTCTATTGATTCTATATGTATATACTCATGCATGTCTAAATTCTCGGTCCCAAGTCATAATTTTAGTTCAATTAACTTGTATTTATATCATAAATAAGCCTAATGATTTACTTAGATTAAATCAGAAATCAAATTATTTGATTAACTAGTATTTTGCCCAATATTTCTCAATCAAAACCTCAAAATCATGAACTAAGAACACTACTACAATTGTTGGAATGAGGAGAATAAACTGTTTAGAGGTCACCGAAGCACCGCCATCAAAAAATCTGGCCACTACCACCAAAATGCTCCTCTCGAGCTTATGATTCCAAATATCTAATCCATTCCAAGTTTTGACACCGGGAAGGCTCTCAAAATCCACTCCAAAGATACTGCCACCACCTTTCACCGCCGTATGTTTTACTCTGTTTCATCGCCGCCGCTGCATCGATCACCTATGCAAGGTACCCAATGTGCTCCCCTCACTCAGCTCTACCAAACCATAGCTTCAGGACCACATTTTATCGCCCAAAAAACACAAACCCACTTGCCTTGCCGTGCAGTGCTTTCAGCCTCACTCACATTGGCTCGCCGAGGAAGCCTTTCAGTCAAGCCTAGTGGTGTTACCGAGAAGTTGGAGGTATGAGGAGAAGGAAGGTTAGGTTGGCTTGGTCAAAAGAGTTGCTGGTGGAAACTTGCTAGGTGGCTTTGGTGGTCACGGTGAAGAGAAGAAAGGAAAAAGGAAGGGGAATAGTGATGAAATGAGATTCGACCAAGATTATAATCCAATTTTTCCAAACTTTCACACTGGCTCCTCCCCAAGTTTTAAGTTATGCAATTAGGTCCCCAAAGTTTGGTCCTTTTTCAATCAGGCCCCCAAAAACTTTAATGCATAGGATCAAGCCCTTTGACCATATTTATTAACCATGCAACCCCAAAAATCTTTTAAAAAGTCCAAATCAAATCTCATAAAATTGTAAGTTGACCGCAAAAATTTCTAAAATCTAGCAATTAATTGCTTTTCAATTATTTTCAAACCGTAAAAACCCAATCAATTAATATCTTAATTTCTACATTCTCAATTTTCAAAATACTGATTTTCAAGGGTATTACAACTTTTATTTTTATCTTATCAATTATATTCATCTTTCTTTCTATTAATTCATTCTAAATTAAATAAAAATTAAATTTCATAAAATATATAACATATTTTTTATTTATACTTAAATACATATATATACATATATAAATTTATCTATAAAATTTAAATAACTTTTATTTATATCTTTGTTTCTTTCAATTTCTCATTTCAAATTAAATATTATATATTTATTAAAAAATATATAATATATTTATATGCTTATATATTTTTGTTGATAAGATATTTATATATATACATATAATGTTATTATCATATATAGATATGGTAATATATATAATTATTTAATAACATCATCTTTATATAAATTTATTTATAAAATTTAAATAACTTTTATTTATATATTTTTTCTTTCTAGTTATTCATTTGAAATCAAACATTATATATATTTATTAAAAAATATATAATATATTTATATACATATATATTTTTTATAAGATAATTATATTTGTATATGTATTATCATATATATGCTAATATACATAATAATATATACAATACAATACATATAGAATATAATACATAATAATATATAATACATACATGATAATATATATATATATATATATATATATATATGATCTCTAAATAGAATAAGAAGATTTGAGTAAAATGGAAACAAATTGTTGTTTCTAAAAATTTTCCCCAAATGGAAAATATTTTTGATAATTTATCAGAGAATTTTAATACTAATTTTCTTTCAACATTAGAAATGATAACATCTCAAATATGGTTTATTAAAATAAAAATTTTAATTGATAATAGATTTTCACAAGAACTTACTGCTGCTGCTGATAGTGGAGCATATTTAAATCGTATTCAAGAAGGCTTAATACCTACTAAGTTTTTTGAAAAAACCTCTCATATTTTAAGATCTGCCAATGAATAAAAACTTGATATTATTTTTAAGCTCCCACGAGCTTTTTGTTTGCAAAAATAAAACTTGTAGAAATACAAGTTTTCTATTAGTAAAAAATATTTCTAACCAAGTTATACTTGGAACTACTTTTTTAAAAAAACTTTATCCTTTAAAAAATATTGATGAAAAAGGTTTTACAGGAGCCTATAATAATAAAGACATATATTTTCAATTTATTATAGAACCATTTTCAAGAATTCTTAATCAAATTGAAAATTTGCTTAAAGCAACAACTTTTCAAACAAATTTCCTAAAACAAGAAATTAGTAGTCTTACGATTGAAGAAAGACTTCAAAATCCTAAACTAAAAGAAAAAATTTCTCTTTTAGAAAATTAGTTTTTCTTACAAATTTGTAATGATCATCCAAATGCTTATTGGAATAGAAAGAAACATATTGTTGATCTTCCCTATGAAGATAATTTTAATGAAAAAATGACTACTAAGGCAAGACCTTGCCAAATAAATTCTAAATATTTGGCTATTTGTAAAATAGAAATTTAATCTCTTTTACAAAAGGGCCTACAAAATCTCCATGGTCTTGTACAACATTTTATGTTAATAAACATGCTGAACAAGAAAGAGGAGCACCATGATTAGTAATAAATTATAAGCCTCTTAATAAAGTTTTAAAATAGACTAGATATCCTATACCTAATAAAAAAGATCTTGTAGACTTTATGAAGCTAATATTTTTTCAAAATTTGATTTAAAATTTGGATATTGGCAAATCCAACAAAATTTAATGGATTCAAAACTGCTTTTAATGTTTCATTTGGACAATATAAATGAAATGTTATACCTTTTGATTTGAAGAATGCACCTTCTGAATTTCATAAACTTATGAATGAGCTTATTCCATATAATTGATATCTCGCATGGTTTATAAAGATGTGAACTACACACAAGCTATAGAAGACGATTTCATCTATTAAAGTCTATGATCAAACTATTTCTTTTTTTTAAGTTATAGATGTATATGTATTTTGGGTTAGTTAAATTTAAATTTCAAACTTATATATACATAGTGTGTGCGAGTCGAAATGTTAATTTTATTTGATTAGATACAAATTTCCCATACTTCAATACTAACTAGATCAAGTGAATTTAAAATTAAGCGATCAATTTTATTCAGAAAAAGTAACGAAAGGGTTCTTAATTTATTCAAGGGGTTGAGTTAGCAATGTCATACATTTGTTAATTATGGAATAAATTGAATTAATTAATTAATTAATTTTAATTTAATTATCATTTTCTATTAGTTTAATTAAATTGACATTTGCATCAAGATTAATTGAACATGTAGGTGGCCGATAAATTTGAGTCGAAAGTAATATACCAATAAATTACACTTAATGAATGTCATAAACACATTAAATAACACTTTGTCTTCACAAAAAATGAAAAAAAAAAAAAAAACACCACTATAATTAGGTAAATATATGTATATATAGTATATATTCCATCCTAGCTCGACCAACTACACTTTCTGCAATTATGTGATAGAATAATTTGGGTGACACCAGAATTTCAGAAATTTAAAATAAAATTAATTATTTTATAATATGATATAATCTCGCATATGTATCATGAATATGCTATAATATATATGTTATAATCTCGCATATATATGAATATATATATATATATATATATATATATGCAAAATTTTATGAATTAATACAGGGCTAAAGTTTACTGATTTTTTCATCACCACAATGATGTCTCAAAAAATAATGGGAGATTTGGGCTAAATATTTGTTAGTCAAGGGTGCTAACTTGGTTTTCTCTTTTATTTATTTATTCTTTTTTGATTGATGTCATGAATAAAATATGTTTGTATCCACATGTGAAAAAAAATAGATATACAAATTATTGTCAATTGATCCCTTTTCCAATCATTTCTCACATGTGAAAAATGTTCAATAGGATACCTTAGGCCTTAGATAATCAGGAGGATCATCGCTAGTCTTAGATGTTCCTCACAATCCTCGAAGGAATATCACAATCGCTAATATTTTTAATTTTTTTAAAAAAAAAAATAATTTAGGTTATCCCTATTTAAATTTCATAAATGAGAAAAAAAAATATTTATAATGAGTTGCAAAGAATAGAAATCAAAAGGTACGTCATGATTTCTAGAGCCATCATTCAGATTTAATATATGGAAAAGTCCACATTTTTTTGTTCTAATGATCCCCTTAACAGCTCCATGCAAGTCTTTCTCTTGAAACCAGTGCTTGGATTTTTTTTCATAAGGTGTCACGAGTTCGATAGGGGAATACTTTTTGCGGTTTAAATTCTATATTTTATTTTTTATTTCATCTTCTATTCTATTTTATAAATATATGACATGATGTGTATTAATTAATTATTTTTTTATAAAAATAATTGATTAAAAATTTGATCTATTTAGCATAAATACATGATTAAAATAAAAATTAAAATAAGAAATGAAATAAATGATCAAAGATTCTTTAATGTGGTGGGAAAATATTTTCTCGTTTTTCGTTCTTCTTTTTTCCGCGCTATTGCCAATAGCCACTCAAAAAAAATCTTGAGCTTTCTCTAAAGACGGAAGAGTCATAGGAAATACAGGCTAACCTTGTATTAAACTTAACATGAGACAAAAACTTTGCTATTGCACCTCTTTTAGACACAAAGGTTTCATATGAGTAGTTTAGACACTAAAAGTTCTATTGAGTAAGATTATTCAGAGTAAAAACATCCGTTGTAGTGCTAATATCTTCGAGCACACGAAATATTGAAAAAAAAAAAAAGTCTTTAGGCACAAAAAATAAATTGTTGCTCATTAAAAATATCTTAGAGCTCAACGAACCTTTTCGGCACAAAAATATGCGTCGCCCAAAAATATATTCGGGCACAAAACATTTCATTGCCTAAAATTGTGCATTTTGCAACAAAATAGATCTTAGCAATTCCTATAAATGCCAATTTGCGATAGATTTTTGGCAAAATTCGTCGCAAATTCCATCACAAAACAGCATTTTTTAGTAGTGATCTTTGTTTATGAAAAAAAAAATTGGAAAGAAAATTACTTATTGGCTATTATATATACTTTTGGTGATGAATCAAATATTATTGTCTGTATCCAACCTATTAACAGCTATTCCCATTTTTTTTATCATGAACCTTTCGTCATGAGAATACCCCAATAAAGTTGGCAATGAAAATTTTTTGTCGTCCATTGTATTTGTAATAAAATCGCATACTTTTTGCTACAAAATATTTTATTATAAAACGTAAAATTTCTTGTAGTTATTATCTTTTGGTTTAGAGTATGATTTTGAGCGATGTTAAGTGGAGAAGATAAGTTCAAACACAAATCATCATATCCATTTCAAGCCAACACGGAAAACAAAACAACGTTCTTTGCATTGAGTTCTCACCATTCTTGGCGCTAGATTTTGCCACCATAATCATCAAGAAAAGAACATAATATATCTTTGCTTATCCAAGGTGATAAAGGAGAAGCCAACTTCCCGACATATCCCATAAAACCCGGTTGATGATTTTTGTGGTGATGAGAATGGAGATGACGTATTTGGAGAT
>JACGDI010005528.1:931185-953618 GCA_014898725.1 Jacaranda copaia
GATTTTTCATCTAATTCTTTCAACATATTATATTTTGTGAATTGCCATGATTCTATTAATTGACTCTTGATTGGTGGTGTAACTATTTTTGCTGTGTTCGACAAATGACTGTCATTTTTGATTGGTCCTTTGTTGCTATGATATTTTGTTTTGTTTGAGAAAGCGCAGTTATAAACCATAACTTGTTCTATCTCAATTGATTCTTCTTTCTCTTTGAGGTATTTTTTATATCTTTTGTAGAGTGAACATTATTGATAGAGAAAAATGTCAATTGTCTGGGAGTTCGAATGATCCAACATAACATATTTTTGCTTATCTCACAAATGGCGCCAAAATGATGAAGTTGAAAGTTATTTATAATGAAAAGGATGGTGTTTGGGCTAATTCGTTAGGGAGGTCAAACGATCCAACATCAATATTTCTCGAAGTTTGAGATCTGCAACAATAGTGAACGTTAAACTAGTCGGGGTGCCCTCGGCAAAGGCATTCCGATACTCAAGTTAGTTCTGATCAAGAGAGGATAATCGAACATAATATTAGGAGTTTATAGTATATTTGGCATTACCTAAAGCGTGGCTAACATTGAAGTATTTATAACCTTCTCCTAGTGTGTAATATATTAAATGTGCCCCTATTAGGTGTAGAGGACTCTAGTCCTTGTCTAGGGTTTAATGGTCATTCCAAATTCCGGTACTGTTTTTAGGTGGCATCATCTCCTATTTTTCAGGGTGAATAGTACTCCGAGTAGGCACCTCCCTTTCAAAGATAGTGGCAGAGACTTTACCGGCTGCCATGCACCATTAATGCGAAGGCATGTTACTTGTCAGAACATTAAATACGCTGAGGATATAATTCAGCACCGAAGTGAGTGATTTGGTTGATTATAGCCGAACAGACAGGGCAGTCGATCAAAAAGATGGTTGAACGAGTTAAATGACTTTAAGACTCCCATTAAATGTGGTTAAGAGCAGCATGCTCAACCAGATGGTTGTTGTCGAGTGGTCAAATTTATCTAGGCCCAAAAGTAATGTTGGGCCGTGCGTGTTAAGTAGACCTATTGTGTGCATATTGGATTATCTCATATCACATAGTAATAAATTTAACTATATTTAAATAATATTAACAGAATTTTATAAACATGAATACTTTCTTTAAATTCAAACTTTAAATAAAAATATAAAAATAGTTAAATAATATAACTAATTTTTAATAATTTTAAATTACATACTCAATTATTATTTTCCTTTTTTCAACCTTTCTCTTCTTTTTCTTCTTTCCTTCAGCTTCTTCCTCTTTCATTCTTCTTTGCACCCACTACAATCACTACCACCGTCGCCTACTCCCCCACCCAACCAAACCTCCTCCGCCCATATACCAGCGCCATCAATGTCACTGGGGTTTGGGCCACGGTGGCCCCAGCTTGGGGGTCGGGGTGCTTATTGACAAATGTTGTACTTAAGCTCGAGCTCAATCAACTAATAACATATCGAGCTATAATCAAACTTAAGTTGAGCTCTAGCTCATCAAACATTTTTCATGCTCAACTTGTGAGTTTGAACTTGAACTCAATTGAATCCTACTATTTGTTTTATGAATTTCTCTAGAAATGTTATCCATTAACAAATCCAACAGCATCATCAATTAAACTTTTTACAAAGTAATCAATTTTTTATAAACTTAAAGTGAGTTATAGTTTTGATTTTTGAATTTTGAACATTAAAATATAAAAAAAATTATAAAAATAATGATGAATTTTTATTTAATACTTGCATTTATTATATTTGAAAAACATGCATTAATCATTTATAATATATTATACAATAAAATTTTATTTTATTTTCTAAAAGGAAAATCTTCTTCAATTAAAAACACTGTTTTGGAAGAAATGGATCTTCCTAAAAATATAGATCTTCTTAATACATGGACCATTCCTAAAGTGGAACCAAAGATAATTTATAAAATGGGTACTTTTAAAAAAATTGGGTTAAAACAAATTGTTAAAACCACTAAAGAGTCTGTTCCCCTTTGTTATGATGATATTACTTTACAATTTTTGCATCGATCTGATATTGATATGTATAGATCTGAATTTTGATTTCTTCATATTGGTTTAATTTAAGTTGCATTTAAACCTCTTACTCTTGTTAATTTACCTGATAGTTTTGTTGCTGTTTTGCGTGATGCTCGCAATCTTAATTGGAAGCATTCACTTATGGGCATAATACAGTCTAGTCTGGCACATGGACCAGTTTATTTTGATGTTTACCCAAATTTATCATTATCGTTAACTGATGTTAATATTTTGCATGTTGTAACTTTGAATGTTAAGTTGCATGATTATAAAGATTTGCCAAATACTGAAACAATTTGTATTTGTTATAGAATTTATTATAAGCGGCTTTACTTCCTGAGTGTAAGATGATTAATAGAAGTATTAATGAAACAATTCTAATTGAAACTAATTTTAGTAAATCACATATAACTACTCGTAGACCAATAAAATGGGATGAGGACGAATTTCCTAATACTTGGTTAATAGAGAATACAGTACCAACCCAACCTGTAATACAAACAGAGGTGAGACAAATAATTCAAACTCCAGATGGAGACGTTTCAATTCAATTTAAACCTAATAACAATAATAATTTAATACGGTCTAGTAGATCTGTTAGGTCTTCGTTTTCTTATATTGACCCGTTAGAAAATAATTTTGATAGCCCTAAACCTTATAGAGCTTCAACTTCACAGGTTAATGAACCAACTTTTGAATCTAGAAATGATAATAATCTAGACACTAGATTTGATAGGTTAAAAATTAATCCATCTAACATAGTACATGGATTTAATGTCCAAGATAATAAAAGTGATGATAATATTGAACTAATTGAATCTGATATGAATTTTTCTGTACGAAATATTCGTATTTAAAACAAGATAATTTTTATGAATAAGAAAAAATTTGATTTTACCCATGGTTCTAGTCATAGGAATTTAATAAAAATAAAATTTAATAAAGAACGTTGGAAAATGTTTCGCGATTGATTTTTTAAAGTTTTTAATAAAGAAGAACAAACAAATTTTCAAAATAAATTCTATAAATTTGTTTCTGAAAAAGATCAATTAATACCTTTTGTTCCTTGGTTTATGGTAACATATTTTGAACCATATCTTTCTGTAATAGAGAGAACATATATTGATGAGAGTGGACATAAACAGAGATCTATTTTTCCACCTCAACATAATTTTATAATTGAGGGAAATAAAATCTTCTTTTCTCTACTTTTAATAATTTCTAGGAAGTGAACATATGTTTGTTACTACTAGGGAAATAAATATTTTAATAAGACAACAAAATTATACTAATTTATACTTAAATGTTTTAGGAGAAACTTTAGTCTCATTAGACCAAAGACTTTCAACCATTGTTAATAATAGTAATAGAACTAATAAACTCTTCGATGATTTAGAGGAAAGAACTAATAAAATTGCTATTCCTCCCCAAGAATTGCCTACTAATATTACTATGCCTAGTATACAACCTCCACCTGAAATTGATAATTTTAGGCTTAGAGATATGATTGAATTAGAAAAATCAATAACTAAATTTTTTTCTAAGTTTAGGATATCTACTCTGAGTGATATAGATGAAGATTCTTATAAAACTGCTATCAATGAAGAAATTAATAAACTTCAAAAATATGCAGATAGACCTACAATGAATACCTACTATTATCCTCGTCCTTCACCGCAAGATGTTTTACATGAGGAACAAGATATTATTCTTAATAATTCATACTCTGGTAAAAACATTTATGAATGGAACTTAGATGGTTTACAGAGCGTCATATTTATAATTTAGTACATAGGATGTTAATGTACTCCACAATTTGTAAGACAAATGGTAATACTGATAAATCTATAGCTAAAAAGATTGCAGCCTTGTTTGTAATCATCTGATCCTCGGCTTTTGCTTCCTAAAATTTATATTTTTCTTTAATATATCATGCTATTATTTTTTAGTATTTTACAAATTACTAATTAGTATTTTATAAATTATTATTTGTTTTTTAATAAGTAATATATAAGCAAATAAATAAATTATAATTTGAAAATTACCTCAAAATGCGGCACATAATTCTTGAAGTATTATTTTTATATATTAATATATATACATATATTAGTTTAAAATAGTACTCAGGCTCATATGAGTTGGCTAGCGTGCCCTCAAACCACCATATTAAAACTCAAGTTTGGTTCAATCCCAAACTCAAACATAATAAGCTCAGTTCAAGTTCAGCTAGTTTTGAGCTTGAGTTGAACTTTTTTCAGATTGATTGAGCTGCTAGTTCAACTCAACTTGCAACCCTACCCGTACTATGATAATGTAAATTTAAGACCCATGTGATTTAAAAATAATTATTATAATAAAAAAACTTAAACAATTATCATCAAAATAAAACTCATGTCACTTAAAAAAAAATTATGACTAATAGTAAAAACAATATTTTACATAGGAGAAATCATACCACCAGGAAAAAGTGGAAAATATTTAAAAAAAACCTACAAAAAAATAAATAGATATATTTATATATATGTAATCTTGTATAACCTTCATGAAACTATTAAACGTAGTAGTGGAAATAGCATAGGGTTGGTAGTTAGATTTTAAAAAGAAAACGAAAATATTTTAGAAAAAATATTCAAAAACACATTAAAAGTGTAGATAGATTCTGTATTAATAATATAGATACATACGTACACATATAAGTATATATATACATACTTTTTTATAAATATATAAAATACCCAGTAATCCAAACTCTTAACTTCTCAAAAGAATACAACGGTTGGCATAATTTATTTTTCCTTAAAGATTATTTGAGACATTTCACAAATTAATTCTATTTATTTTCGCAACACTTCATTAATTTGGAGGGACTATTTATAACCTTGGAACCTTCTCGAATCTTATTTTGTAAATGAGCCTAACCTTGCAATTAACGCCAAAACGTACCTATTTCCATTTTTTCCTGCTCATTTCAAAGCATCTTAATTTCAGGTCACCATCTATATATTAGCTATATATCATCTTTTATGGGAAGCTAAAGACAGAGTTGCCCCTACATAATTTTTCTTTCATATTTTAGCCCCAAGAAAAAACTGCATAGGCCTTATAAATATATTTATTTTCAAAAAATTTAAGCCTAAAAAAAGAGTAAGGCCTTTATTTGGAGATTGTGCTGATTAAAGTTATAATAATTAATTAATTGAATGTAATTAATCAAAAAATTTAATTTGATAGTACTTTCAATTCTCATAAATCTCCTCTATCATTTTATTTCTTATTCTTTTGCTTATCAAAATCATGTCTACTTCCTTTTTTTCCAATACTAATGATTAAATAACTCATCCTTTTCAATTCTAATCACTAAATAACATTTCAATGTTAATTATTAAATAACATTAACATTAAATCTCTTTCATTGTAAATCAAAGTTTTACTTCTTAAAATTCAAACTAACAAATTCTTACATAAGATCAACAATATCTCAAGAAAAATGGAATTAGTCAGCTATGCTATCAATTAAAAATGTAAAATTAGAAAAAAATTGATTGTAAAAGTTAATAATTTTACATCTGAAAAAGGTTATAAAATAAGATTTAGAGAGTAATACTTTATGTTAATAATTTTTTTATAAAAATGTACGAAGTGCTTACTAAAAAGAAGTATATATTAGAAACTTAATATTTTATAAAATTTAAATTTTTTTTGTTATATCTATACTATATAAAAAAAAAAGGCCTTTTACACACTCAAAGCAACGATTACACTATGCTACTCTAAAATTTATTTTATCAATTATGTCCTTAATTTTTAATTTAATTTCAAAAGTGAATATATTACTTAATTTCACATTAAAAAACACAAATAATATAGTGAAATTAAACATAGTAACAAACTCTATAAAATGTGTAGGTAGATATGCTTAATAATTTTGAATAGTTGATATAGAAATTATATGCTAAATATGAATTTATATTAATGTATAATTAATATTGTATGTTATTGATGTGATTATTGTTAAAATTATATTATTACTAATATATATTATAAAAAATTAAATATTTTATTATTTATTAATATAATTTAGTATCAATAATATGATAAACTAATATATAGATAGGAAAAACATACTACGATGACTAAAACTTAAGACGTTCTCTTTGTGTTTCTTTTAATGCTTCGAATTTTATTAAGACAAATCAGGTACCAAGTTATCATAAGGGCACGCTCTTCAATATTGAACCTTAAGCAAAATCGAATACCAACATGTACGGACGACGGAGGCTCTCTTTTCGGACTCGAGCAATTCTTAGGATCCACAACCGATTCAAGTAATTTGGGTGTGCGATTTTATTATTCTAAAGGGCTTAAGGAGCAGTTAATACACGTATGCTTTAATGATTTAAGCTTATCAATGTTTTAAAATTGGATAGGATAAAGAAATAGCAATATAAGTGGTTACTGATTTTACTGATTCAATCAGTTCAATCAGTATGATATCATAACGATATAATAATATTTAATTTTATAAATATATATAATATTTTAATATTGACAAAAAAATAAAACTTTCAATAGTATAAAAAAATTATTTGAAAATTTTTAATTCTTACTCATTTTTAAATACGTTCTTTAAAGAAAATATTACTTCACTATTAACCAACTACAAATAAAAAAAATAATACTTAATATTAATTTAGATAATCTTTTGTTTCATAATTCAAAACCAAGTAAAAACAAATTTTTGTAGACTAAATATTCAACACAACTTAAAAGAGATTAAACAAAATAAAACAACAAAATAAACATAAGCATCCATATATAGCTACTACTTCATTAAATTTTAAGAAATAAATTCTTGTTTCAAAAAACTATATATCCAAAATCTTTAGTCATCATTTTTAATTCATAACTCTTTTTTCTTTTTTTACATTTTTCATTGTTTTAAAAAAATTTAATTTTTAAAATTAGAGAGAGAGAGAGAGAGAGAGAGAGAGAGAGAGAGAGAGAGAGCTGGTGCTGAACCACCCCACTAGTACCATACCCATCCCGCCACCCACGCACACTTCCACACTTGAGTCCCCCATCCCCCACCCCTACCTCCAGCTGCATGATATATATGTACCTATGTATATATAATGCATGTATCTATATACATATATAAATATTTTGAATATAGTTTTAATAAAGAATAATTTTATCATTTATTATTTAGTTTTTTTTATTGATTTTATCCGTAAAATTTAACTAATAAGAAAATAAATTCTCTAAATAATATTAAAATATAAATATGGATTCCTATTAGCCTATATATTAATAAAAAGTATTATAATAATATACCTAAAATTTTGAATTGATTTGAAAATTTTCAATCGAGAATAAATTCTGGCACCTTTCCTAAAATAACTTGCTAACATAATTTTTTAAGTATGTTAGTGTATATCATATGTAATTATTTGACATTTTTATTGAAAATTCAATCAATTTATCATTGATTTAAAAATAAGAATACATCCAAAGTTATTAAAATATAATATATATATATATATATATATTGAAATTAAAAGATAATATATAGAAGTATAATAAATAAAATATATATGTCAATCCTATATTTTATAGATTTAATCATGAAAAAGCATTTAAAGAAAAATTTAATAGGCCCAAAATATGTATGGAGCCATTTAGTGGGATAGAGATCAAAATAAATAATTTATTATTGGTGGCAATTATTTTATTATAATGCACCCTCAACATATAAGCGAAATTCACCATTAATTACTTGTACAGGTAGGAGGTTAAATGTACTTTATTATATTGCCAACTAATCATCAAAAGGAAAGGTCATGATTTCACTTTTTGAATCTAACGGTTCAAAGTAAATATATTTGTGCATCTCTCACATGAGGTATGTACAATCATTGCTGCACCATAGACTACTCCACCTTTCATTATCCCCAAAACTTCACCATTTTCATATATATATATATATATATATATCATACATTACAATAAAAAAATCATTCAATTCCATTTTTACCCAAAAAATCCAACAAAAAAGTATTAATTTAACTGCTAACAATAAAAATATCTCTCACAAAACATAAACAAACATACCAATACTCTCCAAAGCAAATTTATAACTATTCCCCAAAATATAAGCAAAAATCCATCATATTCCTTAACGCCATTCTCAAAATTCATTCCCCAAAACACACACACACATATATATCATAATCAAACATAAAATAAAACCCAACATTACCAAAGCTTTTTTGTTACGTAGGTACTCAATATTTAATAACCCATCAAATATTCATGTCATAATCATAACCTTATGAGTTATGAGCCACGTTGAGAGGAGTCCATCACATTAGCATTTCATACTTAATAGTAATCGCAGCTTTTCCAATGCAAAACTATGACATACTACCCGTGGCAAACAAATTAAGTTTGGTATCATCAATTGGTCATTACTCGAAGTGGAGGCAATTAAACCAATTACCAATTGAACCTTCGTGGCAACTTGAAAGAACAAAAGGACTATAGCGATCTTTTTGTAAATTAGTAAAGGCCATGCTTTTACATATATATGACATATTGATTTGGAGCTTAATCATTGATAATTGTGAGCAAATGGTGAGGGAGTTTTTTAATTATTTCTATAGTTCCGGACGAAGTTTTGGTAGAGTGGAGCGACCAGATGTATCAGTGGATTAATGAGCTTGCCATTGATAATATTGACAGATCAAGGAACTAAAGTTTTAAATGTAGAGATCAACTATAAGAAATTTCAATAATATTTTCTAAAAAATAACACTAAATTAATAATTCATAAATGAAATTTATGTAATTCTACATTATTATTCAATAAAATGCAATATTTAAATTATACCTTGTGATCAAAACTTCAGAACATTTTGTACCCCTTAATATTTTCAAAACCAGATCATCCAGTGAGTTTCTTATGTCTTTTATTCATTTTTATAACTTTGAATAAAATAAGTAGGTTTTATAATTTTTAATTAATTGCATATATACAAGCATCAAGTGTAACACACCACTAGTATATATTAAAGACTTATATCTATGCTTGGATGATACAAACTAAAATATTACAATTTTTTAGCCATAAGAATCTAGGCCCAAAAAACTATCAATTCACAAACCCAAGAGATCTTTCTCCGTACTGACAATTTAGTCTCGAGGCGGGAAATTCATTCCCAAAGAAAAGATATCACTTATCTAAAATCATGATTTTAAATAATTGAAATTCAGACATTTATAATAATCCAAATAAATCTTGCGAGAGAGAGAGAGAGAGAGAGAGAGAGAGAGAGAGAGAGAGAGAGAGAGAACCCTTAAAATGCCTAATATTCTAATCTCAACTAAAGACCATGAAAAGAGAAACTAATAAGCTAATACAAAATAGAACTAGTCCACTACAAAGATCTCAAAATAAGACTTCAGTCCTGATTCTCATCGTAAGCAGGATCCACCTCCTCACTAGGGCCAAGAGCTAAGCATGCCAGAAGGAAATTAAAGAAAAATATCGAATGTGAGCAAAAGAACTCAATGAATGCCAAGTATGTGAAATGTGAATTTGTGAATTTAACATGATTAGTTCAGTGAAAACATTCAAGAAGAATATAAGTGAAAGGCAATAAATGATCAAGCAGTAATAAAACAAAACGTTTTAGTAAATATTTTCATAAACTAACAATTTAAATGCGATAATCAAAGAGTTGTAGCCAATCAACCTAATAACTCCCACCGTGATAGTCTCTTATCACTCCAGGCAAAATGTGACCTTACCAAAACAATGTCTAAGCCTAGGTCCTCGGGGAATCCTACTACCCCACTCGGCTACAAACAGCTTCTGTTGTGCAATGGGGGAATTATGCCATCCAAGCTTGGTGTTCAACCGGTAAGCCCACTGTCGCTAGGCAAAGTACCTCATACCCAAACTAAATTGGATCCATGTAATGGTAACAATAGCAATAACAATAAATTCAGTCATAAGTTGATCATCGGATTTAACTGCTAGTCTAAAAATATTATTGAACAATAATGACGTCTGAAAAGAACATATTTTTTTGCATCATGAAACAAAATAAAAAGAAACTTATGTGTGTAGTAGAATATGATAGTGTAGAGCAAAATGGAAAAGTTCTCAATAGATTATATTATAACATATATCATTTTGGGTTTTGAAAAATAGTACTATATAATACATATAAGTGTAGAAACTCACAATACTTATTTGTCAAATCAAAAGTCAATTATATCATTTCAAGTCCTTAACCATCTGTTGACACAATTGTAACATTCAACCTAATTCATATCTAATTTATAGAACCACAATTGCACTCTAGCATGTACAGATAAGGACATTACTCCTTCTTGAGACTATTAAATCCAAATTCATCAATAATGCTAATCTTAAGGACACTCAATTGGTTTGATTTTTTCTCTTCTTATTTACGGAATAATCTCCAAGTCCATATTTTTATTAGTCATAATTTGAGACATTTTAACTAGTTTAATAATAGAAATTCTCATTTATTAATATGTTCCATATTATCAAGTAATACATACATACTTATAGTTTCGAAACGAGTTAAGCTTGCTACTTGGCACAACTAAAATCAAATAATAGCAATACTATATTAAATAGCCACATAGGCCATGTTATTCTCGAATTTGGTTCGAAACGAGTTAAAGCTTAATTGCTTACTTTCAATCTATTTAGAAAATTAAATTTGGCTAAAACTTGATAAGAGCAGTAAGTATACAATATTCATTCCCATACATTAATCCCATTCAAAACTACTTAGCATGAAACCTAATGATAGAAAACTATAATTTGTTATAAACAATGTTTTGCATGCTGTTAACCTATAGTTGCTGACATGACTCTCATGATCCTTCCCTAAATTTAGATCATTGGCTGCGCATTACAAGAAACATTGAACAATCTCTAAAATTTTAATTAATTAATATAAATAAAGGCCCCACGACTATCAAGTCTAGCAAGGACCCACTTGGACAATTCAATCCACTGGAAAGTGATATTTTTGCATGAAAATTTCATGAAGGCAACGAAAATTTCTTGGACGTAACCATAACCTTCAACGGGAATCACGTGTAGTACGTTGGCAAAATTTTACGGCACCGTCGGTTTCTTCCCTCTTTCTTTCTTCTACGGTTTCTTTTTCCTTTTCCCCTTTATTGTTGAATGGTATAACCACATTATGTGTGGTTTAAAAATTTTGATGAAGAAAAAAAAATACTAAAGAAAATTATCTCTGATTGTTTGGTTAGTAAGAAAAATATTAAAAAAAGAAAAATTTAAGAAAACATATAATGTGTTTGAGGAAAATGAAAGAAAATTTCATTTGAGCTCTCTTCTCCCTCAACACATTCATCCCTCCTTTCTTTCTTTACTATTTTCTTCTACATCCACACAAGTTTGAGATTTTATATTTTTTTAATTTTATTTTTCTTTTCCCTATTATTTTCCTGCCCTTATCTAGTTCCTTAAACTAAACATAGTGTTAGGGTTTTATTCCTAAGAATTATATATATAGGGTGAATTACATTCATGCCCTAGGAGATTTGACCTAATTACAGAAAAACCCTTTGTTATTTTAAAAATTACATTTGTCCCCCTAACTTTGAAACTAAAATGTAATGCTGATGGAAAGTGTGAAATGACCACTTTGCCCTTCCATTGAAAATTAAAAATAAAAAATAAAAAATAAAAAAATTGATAGAAATATTAAAAGACAAAAATACCTTGGACCTATTTGTAGTAATTTTAAATTTATGAGGGTTTATTTGATATATCTTTATAATTTTTTGAGAATTTAAATTATAACCTTAGATAATATAGTTCTATTAATTTGGAGTTACATATTTAATAATGATAAAATTATAAACATATATAAAATAGCTTATTAAATTTTAGCAATAAGTAAATAAAATAAGTAAAAATAAAAATAAAAGTTCGATATATATTATCTTATACAACATACACTAGAAGAAAACTTGCATTTAGTGGCATTAGAAAGTGCAATTTAAATAGTGTTATAGTGGCAATTTTATATTTAATAATATTTTTTAAAAATATCACTTGTAGCGGTATAACTAAAGGTATAAATATTATTAATTTATCTCTATTGTGACATTAATAAAATGCAAGAAATAATGCATTAGATGACTCCAATGTGCTCCAATTGCTCTGCATAAAACTCGAACCTGCGATATTTTACTTGAAAAGATACTAGTTTACCGTGAAGCTACACACCAAATATTCATTATAAATATTTAAAAATATTATTATATTTTCATACTTTAAAAGCATATTTTCTCAATTATTTAAATATACGTCTGAAATTATTATATAAAATAATACATTTGAAAAAGTTTGAAACATTAAATTTAGAGATAGAAAATATTCAAAAAATAACTTATAGGTGAGGAGAAAAAATGGGCAAAAACTTAGATTTTTTATACTTCTTGAAAAATATGATTAATTTAGTCAATACATTACAATTATATTTAAGTCGTTAATTTAATCAATGCATTATGATAAGATCTAAACTTTACAATTATTAATAACTATATTTACTTTATTTATTTTTATGTGATATTTATTTCATGTTACACCATAACTAAATTATGAGTTATATTTTTTTTTCTTTTTTTTTAGAAAAAAATAATATTGCTAGTTAAATACTTTTAACATATAAAATTATATTTTATAATATTTATTAATCAATTATTACTAAGTAACACTATATTGTAAAATGGCATTAAATTAGTGTGCTACTAAATAATTTATGGTACTTTTTATAAATGAAACCATAAATAAATATCAGTAGCATTTAAAAAAAAAATTAGTGGCGCTACTTAAATGCCTTACAAATATATTTATGTTGGCAATTTCAATCAAATGCCACTATTTTTTGCTATCCATTAATCAAATGCCATTATATATTGTATTACAGTGATATTTTTTAATAATTATCACCACATTACTTTTAGGTGTCATTATGGTATCAAATGTCACTAAGTTGGTGCCAGTAAATATTTCTTGGCATTTTTTAAGGTGCCACCATAAATAAATATGAGGGACATATTTTGAAGAAAAATTAGTAGTACTAGTTAGATGCCTTCAAATTATATTTTTGTTGGTATTTTTATCAAATACCTCTATTTTATATGTCATTTAATAATTAAACGCCACTAAATATTTTATTATAGTGGCATTTTTTTATAACTATCATGATTTAATTTTTGTGTATCATATACTATAAATACCTCTAATTTAGTGCAACTAAATACTTTATGATATTTTCTTCAAACAACACTATAACTACATATTAATTAGTGTCATTTTTCTAAAAACAATTACTGACACCAGTTAAATGCCTCTGAAATATATTTATCTTGGAATTTTTAATCAAATGTTGCTCTTTTGTTTGTCATTTAATAATCAAATACCATCAAATATTAAATTATAGTGGCATTTTTTATAACTATCACCATAATATCTTTTCATGTCATTATATTATAAAATGTGACCATGTTAGTGCCACTAAATGAGAATTTTCTTATGGTGATTATTTTGATACTTTTAAGAGTGAATTACTTTAATAATTTAATTCAATGCATTTATTATTAATAATAAATAATTAAATCAAAAATAAAAATTTAAATCATTATCTTACTATAATATAAAGGTGCCTATATGTAAATATAAATGTAAATATATATTTATAACAAGTACATAATATAGAGGTGCATATATATGTAAATATACAATAAAAACATACATGTATACACATATATCAATATATAAAATACACCACCCACCATCCCCCAACCCTCACACCCAACCCCACCCCCAACCCAACCCAAGATGTTGCATGGCCATGGCCAACGACTAATTGTTTGCTTATCCATGGCCAGTACCTAGTAGCCTACTAGCATAGCTAGCTGCTAGCTATGCTAGCTAGGTGACAAGTAGTCAGGGCCATGCTAGCAACAACTAAGTAACCAGCAGCGATGGCCAAGCCAACAATGACTATGGGGGTAAAGGTAGGAGGGTGGTTGGGTAATTTTTTATTTTTTAATAAATTTTAAAGAATAAATTTTTAAATTTATCCTATTTGTGTTTAATTTTTGTTTATTTATTTTTTTAATCAATAAATTTATTTAATTAATTATATTAAATATATAATTTAAAACACTAATTATATGCTTTAGTCCTAAAAATTATTAATTACGAATAATTTTAAACAATAAATTTTAATAAATTCTTTACTTATCCTTTTTTTTAAATTTTTTATTTAGTTATTCTTAATAGATAAATATATTTAATTATTTATTTTAAATATTTTTTATTTGATATTATTCAGTATGTAATTTAAAATGCTAACTAATTAAGTATGTATAAGTCCTAAAAGAATATTAATTACAAATAAACCCCTAAACAATCTAAAATTTTACAATACCATCTTGAGGGTATTTTCGTCCACAAAAAAGATCAAACCTAGTCAAAAATGAAGTTAGATACAATAAGAGTATTTTCAAATTTGCACCTATATTTTTAACGGCGCTAGGTCAAAATTCTAATGTTGACTAACGGCAAGGGCTAAATGTTAGATGGCAACAAACGTCGAGGGAGCAAATATAATTTTCAAAATAGCAAGAGTCTTTCTGTAATTAAGCCAAACCTCAAGAAGTATGGATGTAATTCACCCTATGTGTGTGTATATATGTGAGGGAAGAGGTTTAATCCTAATAGGATTCTAATTATTTTTCCTCCTATGACTAAGATATTATTCTTACTTTAACTCTAGCATCTTTATTATTAATTCCTAAAGTTTAATAACTTCACTCCTTGTATAATATACCATTAATTCAAGTAGAATTATAATGAATATGCCCTCAAAATATGGAATATATAATAAGACATAAAATAATACTTATTAATATTTTACCATGAGATAATTTAATTTTAATTTTTAATTCCTAACAAAATTATTTTATGTCTCACTATAACTTTAATTGATGTACTAATAAAATAAATTTCATATGACAAAATTGTCAATTAAATACAATATAAAATTCTCTGGCATTACATCTCTTCCCCCTTAAAGGAATTTGGTCCCCAAATTCTAACCTGAGTTAGCAAAGAGTTTTGGGTGATATTTCCGAATTTCCACCTTGCTTCCCCACATTTTCCTCTATGTTATGATTTCTCTAGAGAATCTTTACTAGTGGAATCTCTCTAGTATGCAATTTTTGTATTTTTCAATTTAAAATTTGGACTAGTCTCCCTTTGTGTGTCAGATCCTTTTGTAGCGGCAAATCCTCACACTTAATTATATGCGAGGGGTCTCGGAGACATTTCTTTAGTTGTGATACGTGAAAGACATTATGTATCCCAGTAAGATTTGGTGGTAGAAGAATTCGGTAGGCTATTGATCTAATCCTCTCCACCATCTCAAAAGAGCCAACAAATCGAGTGTTCAACTTTTCTCCTTTACCAATCCTTACAAATCCTTTTCTGAGTGACACCTTCAGAAACTTCATAACCCCCCAACACTAAATTCCAAAAATCTTTTTCTACCACCTGCTTAGTCCAAAATCATGAGTTGGATAGTTTGCTTATATAGTTTCAATTTTCTTGAGGTACTGAAAAACTAAGAGAGAGGCCTAAAACTCTTATGTTGATGTCACAGTCCAAATAAACCAACATTGAGGAGCAAAATTGAACCTAAGGTTCATAAATGTGAAGAAAATTCATATGGTGATATATCAAAGTTTAGGAGGTCTCTAATTTGACATATCTAGTATTCTCGCTATAACTTTTTCTTTGTATGCCAGATTGGAGTGATTCAAGTGCCTATAGAAACTAACAGTAGAGTTATAAAACATATGTTAACCACTTTTCTTAATTCCATTAGGTTCAAGCTATAAAAAGCATCATAAATATCTATTATTGAAAAATCAAAGTCTGTATTTTCTAAATTGACACATCTTAATATATTGGACATAACTTTCACCATATATATCAGATTAAGGTGATTCAAATGGATATAGAAACCTAAGAGATGGATATACAATTCACTTGTTGATAATATTTTCAAATTAAATCAAAACCAAGTAGTAAAAGGCATCAAAATATCCTATTTAAGAAAAATCAAAGTCCTACATTTTTTGTCTTGCCACACCTTTGTATTTTAATCATAAGTTTCTCCCTATATATCGGATTGAAGTGATTTATATGACAACAAGTTCCTAAGATATAGAACAACAAGTGATTTATATTGATTATGTTACTTAATTCTATCAAGATCGGGTAATAAAAAGAGTCAAAATTATCTATTTTTGGAAATTAAAATCCTATATTTCTAGACTTGACACTTTAGTATTTTTATCATAATTTTCTTCATGTATATCAAATAGAGGTGATTCAAGTGGCAATAAAAATCTAAGAAATAGACTTAAAATTCACATGTTGATTATTTTGCTTAATTCTATTGGGAAGTAGTAAAGGCATCACAAATATCCATTTTTGAGAAACCAATATCTTTTTGCTAGACGCATCTTAGCATTTTGGTGAATACTTACTTTGTATATATTAGATTGAGATTATTCAAGCATCTATATACACCTAACAAATAGACCCACAATTCTTATGTTCAACACCTTTCAATATTCAATTAGCAAATATGACAAAACATTCATTATAAAATCTAGTTGCATAAAATTAGGATCTTAGGAGACCATTCTTTCATTTAGCATTCCTTTCTCAAAGTCATATAGTTGTCCTAAATACCAAAATATGTTTCAAAACTTCTAATTATCAACTTAAGATGTTGTTCTCTAAGTTCACCAAAAATTTCAAACCTATGTCTTAATCTAAAATCATAACCCAAGCTCTTGAAAACTAACCTCATATTTCTCAGTCTACTTAAATGACACGTTCTTCTGTGTTAGTCCGAACAAAGCTACTATTTTTGAGAAATCTAGAATGCATCTCCTATGCTAACCTATCAACCTAGGAAACTATTCATCTGAGTCAACATTTTTGATCTTTTCTATTCTACTTACTTTAATTTTGGATGGAACGACTGTGATCTTGTATTTAGAAATGATATGAGCCCAAAAGGCTACCTTATCAAGCCGAAACTCTTACTTATTGAACTTAGCATAAAGTTTATATTCTCAAATTGTTTGTAATACTATCCTCAAGTTTCTTCATGTTCCTTCTCACTCTTTCAATAGACTATATTATTATCAACAAAACAACCACAATTTGGTCTAGATATGGCCTTAAACACACAGCGCACTAAATTCATAAAAGCTCTAGGTACATTAGTCAACCCAAATGGCATTACCATGAACTTAAAATGACCATATTAAGTGTTAAGCGTCATCTTAGACATATCCTTCTCTCTACTCTTTAGTTGGTAGTACACTTATCTAAGCTCCATTTTAAAATAGACCTAAGATCCTTATAATTGATTAAAAGTTTCTCTATTTCGGCAAGGGGTATTTATTCTTAATTGTAACATTATTCAAGCCTTAGTAGTCTATATACATCCTCAAAACCTCTTCCTTCTTTACTATTAAAGAAAAAAAGTAAAAAAAAAAACAGCACTGAGGTTTTGTAAGCAGATGAACTTGACCAAATATACCTACTTTTGAGTAGCTCTTGCTACTATACCTTAAGTTCCTTAAGTTCAACTATTTCCATCCTATATGATGCCTTAGATATTGGGGTTGTTCCTAAAAATACCTCAATGGCAAACTCTACTTCACAATTTGGGGGCAGTGAAGTTAATTCCTTAGGGAAAATATCAAAAATATTTACGACTAGGAGGACTTTATCAATCTTAATATTGTTCCTAAGTTTATTGATCAAGTCAGCTGTGTATCCTATTGTACCCATTTTTGGTGCCTTGGGATCAAAGTTATTCTAGTTAGCTTCCGTTCCCCAATCAATTCAATTATTGGTTTCCCAAGCTCACACAAACAAACTATTATCATATAGAGATTGTAAGTCATCGCAACTACTAAATAGAAAACCTAATTTATTAAAATAACACAATAGAAATTTCAAAATAAAAGTCCTATCCCAATTCTAGAGGATAATTACCCTATTCTAATCCTTACCATTGCCCTCATTTGATTTTATCTCTTCAATATCCTCATTTGAGCTCACTTCTTCAAAGTCTTAATTAATGTCATCTTTATTCTACTCACTAGGCTCTTCCTTAGCTGGTTCTTCTTGTGGTTCCTCTTCCTTCGATTCATTAATAAATAAGTTAACAAATATTGAGTATCCCTAAAGTCTCTCCTGCCTATCTTAAACACATTTTATTCTCGATGATATTGCTCTTTCAACTCATTATTTTGGTGGTCTAACTCTTGCTTATAGATATCTAGTTGTTATTCTAACTCTTCAATGTCGGTTACATCGAAGTTGGTCTCTTTTATGGTGGTCCCTATCAACCTCAAGCCAATGTACGATTAGGTTTGGGTAACTCTTTCAAAGTGTATTGAATTCCTTATAAATGGGTTGCTTGTAGCTAGGGTTGTTTGTTCACTACCTCTAACCTTGATTTTCAAAGTGAAGCATCAAAATCATGAATTGAATTACATGGGTTTTGACTCACCGTCTTACCAAAATAAGTCTAGATCGGTAAAAGAAAATAACAAAGTACTCCAAGGGGTCTTCAATGAAGATAATTAAGCATTCACAATTCTTAAGGGAAGGAAAATAATAAATTCTAGAGCATTTTAAATCCAAGCGTCATAGTTTGTACAAGACCCTATCATCAAGTACCAAAAGTGCTTGATCGCATCAACTAGCTAACCTAATAAAATTCTTCACAATCCTCAATATCAAATGACATTTAATCAATCATTTTAGTAGTAAAACCTAAATACTCTGATAAATTCCTAAGAGTTCTATCCCATATTTTACAATCCGAGGATCTCATCCCGACATAGCCTAAGTTCAAAACCTAGACTTTGATACCACTTCGTTACACCCTCAAATAAACCATACATTCTAGTCTTAAGGCGTAAAATTCATTTCCAAAGAAAAGATATCACTTATCTGAAATTATGATCTTATATAATTGAAATCCAAACATTCATAATAATCTAAATAAATCTTACAAAAAATAAATAAATAAAAATGCCCAATACTCTAATCTCAACTAAAGAAAATGAAAAGAGAAACTAAAAAGCTAATACAAAATAGAACTAGTCTGCTGCAAAGGTCCTAAAATAAGACTTCAATCCTAATTTTCATCGTAAGCATGATTCATCTCTCCGTTAGGGGTAGGGTCTACGAGTACCATAAGGAAATTAAAGAAAAATATTAAGTGTGAGTAAATGACTCAGTGAATGCCAAGTGCATGCAATGTAAAATCGTGAATTTAACATAATTAGTTCAATGAAAACATTTCAGAAAAATATAAATGGAAAGCAATAAATGGTCAAGCAGTAATGAAACAAAACTTTAGTAAATATTTTCATAGACTAAAACTATAAATGCAATGATCAAACAATATTTGCTCTAGCCAGTCAATCTTATGACTTCTATCGTAACAGTCTATTATCACTCCAGGCAAGACGTGACCTCACCAAAATAGTTTTCGAGCCTAGGTCCTTGAGAAATCCTACGACCCACCTCAGCCATGAACAGCTTCTATTGTGTGCTGGGAAATTAGGCCATGGGGGCTTGGGGTTCTACCAGCAAGCTCATTGCCGCCCAGTGAAATCCCTCACACACCCAAACCAAGTTAAATCCAATTAACGATAACAATAGTAGCAACTATAAATTCAATCATAAGTTGATCATCGAATTTAATTGCCAGTCTAAAAACATTATTGAACAATAATGAATGATGAAAGGAACATATTTTTCTTGCATCATAAAACAAAATAAAAGAAACTTATGTGCGCAGTGGAATATTATGATGCAGAGTAAAATGGAAAAGTTGTCAAGGAATTACGTTATAGCATATATTTTTTTGTGTTTTGAAAAATAATATTATATAATACATATAAGTTTAAACACTCACAGTACTTATCAATCGAATCAAAAATTGATTCTATCGTTTCTTGTCCTTGACCACATACTAACACAATTTTAACATTCGACTTAATAAATATCTAATCTATAAAACCATAATCGCAACTCCCTCTAGAGACTATTAAATTTAATTCTTCAATAAGGCTAATTCAAAATTTACTCAATTAATTTGATTTGTTCTCTTCTTATTTACGTAAAAATCTCCAAGCCCATTTTTTTATGAGTCATAGTTTGATATATTTTAACTAATTTAATAATAGAAATTCTCATTTATTAATATGTACCATATTATCAAGCAGTACATACATATTTATAGTTTCTCTTAATTAAACTTGCATCATGGCACAACTAAAATCAAATAATAACAATACTAAATTAAATAGCCACCACATAAGCCATGTTATCCTCGGATTAGGTCCGAAATAAGTTAAAGCTTAATTGCTTATATTCAATCTATTTAAAAAACTAAACTTGAATAAAACTTAATAAGAGCAGTAAGTATACAATATTCATTCCCATGCACTAATCCCATTCAAAACTATTTAGCATGTCACCTAATAATAGAAATTTGTAATTAGTAAACAATGGTTTGCATGCCGTTAAACTTTAGTTGCAGAAATGAGTATCAAGATCCTTCCCTAAATCTAAACTGTTGGCTGCACATTACAAGAAACATTGAACAATCTCTAAAATTTTCGTCGATATAAATAAAGGCCCTACCATTATCAAGTCAAGCAAGGACCCACTTGGACAATTCAATCCACGAAAACTGATAATTTTGTATGAAAATTTCACGAAGGCAACAAAAATTTCTTAGATGGCAATATGATATGTGGAAAAAAAAACCACACGAATCTCACAAACATAACCTTCAATGGGAATCACGTGCAGTACGTTGGCATATTTTACGCCGCCGTCGGTTTTTCCCTGTTTCTTTCTACTGTCGTTTCTTTTTCCTTTTTCCCTTTATTGTTGAATAGTATAATTGCATTATGCCTGGTTCAAAAATGTTGATGGAAAAAAGAAAAGAAAACTATTAAGAAAAATATTTTTGATTGTTTGATTAGTAAAAAGAATATTCAAAAAGGAATAATTTATAGAAAAATATAATATGTTTGAGGAAAATAAGTTTTCCTAACAAAATGGTAAGGAAAACGAAGGAAAAGTCCGTTTGAACTCTCTCTTATCCTTCAACGCATTCATCCCTCCATTCTTTTTTTTCAATATTTTCTTCTACATCCAAACAAACTTGAGATTTTATATTTCTTTAATTTTATTTTCCTTTTCCCTTTTATTTTCCTTTCCTTATCTAGCTCCTTAAACCAAATAAAGTGTTAGTGTTTATTCCTAGGAATTATATATATGTGTGTGTGTGTGTGTGTGGAAAACGATTTAATCATAATAGGATTCTAATTATTTTTCCTCCTATGACTAAAATATTATTCTTGCTTTATCTCTAAAATCTTTATTATTAATTCCTAAAGTTTAATAACTTCACTCCTTGTATAATATAGCATTAATTCAAGTAGAATTATAATTTATAATCCCCCAAAATATGGAATATATAATAAGATATAAAATAATACTTATTAATATTTTACCTTGAGATAATTTAATTTTAATTTTTAATTCCTAACTAAATTATTTTTTATCTTACTATGACTTTAATTGATGTACTAATAAAATAAATTTCATACGATAAAATAATCTATTAAATACAATATAAAATTCTTTGGCATTACAATTCACGAGTTAAAGCTCAATTAGTGAATTGCTTTCCCAATGGCGTATTTCAAGGTAGATTAGATAATAAAAATCTGATTATAGATTAAATTGTAAGAAAGATTACGCTTAGTTTTATATAAGTATCGTTAAGATCTCAAATTGAAATTGAAATCTTAAGAGTGTATAATTCATCCATTTTTGAATTTAAGATTCAAAATATTAGATTATTTTCGTTTAATACACTTTGATTTCTAGCAACAAACAGATTCAGAACTAAAATAAAAAATGAAAAATTAGTATAAAATAAAAGTTTTTGTTCATAAAATTTATTAAAGATATCGATTACTCTTGAGAGGGCATGTTACATTAGTTTATTCAGTGGAATAGGCAAATCACCTTAATATAACAATGTAAGCTAATCACAAACATAACAAACACAAAAGAAGTAGTAACAACAAATTGTCCGACAATATGTGGCCTATTTTGGATCTTTATTATATTTTGTATTTTATCTTT
>JACGDI010005528.1:959611-990629 GCA_014898725.1 Jacaranda copaia
ACTGACTAAATTAGCCATATGTCAAAAAAGTAGCTAGTAAAAATTTAAGTTTTTGTTGAATGTTTCTCTCCACTATGTATTATGTTTTGTCTCTCTTTATTTTTTGGATATTTTATATCTCTAAACTAATTAATCTCTCATATTTTTTTAAAGTGTTATTTCAAATAATATCAAATGCATGCATATATTTAAATAATTTAGTAAATATACTTCCAAAGTATACAAATAAATTAATATCTTTAACTATATTAAATATTGATGAATATATTGATGGTAAACTCATATTTTTACAAATAGATAGTTGTGGGTTCAAATTTTATAAGGAGCAGTTGAGCCTAGTTTTTAATATCAAGGGAAAGTTGCCCAAGTGGGAAGCTTAGGGCCCGTTTGACTTTATTTTTATTTCCATCATTTTCAAAATATTGAAAAATAATTAGTTAAATGAGTTGAGAATGAGTTTCTATTTGGATAAACTATTGAAAAAGCAATGACTATGTTAGTTTTAGTAGGTTGTAGGAGGAATAAAATAGAAATAATGGAATAAAGAGAAAAGATATATAAATTATTGGGAAAAAATTTATATGTTTATTAGAGAACGTATTTTGAAAATAAAAATAAAAATAATATTGAATGAAAATGTGTAAAAAATTATATTTTATTTTTGAAATAATAAAAAATGTGAAAATAAACTTTGAAAATGAAACCAAATGCATATAAAGTCTATAATCCTATCTTTTAAATACTAATTTAATGAAATTAAAAAAAAAATTCCCTCGTTTGATGATTAAATGTCTCCCAATGTTTTTTTATTTACCTTTTCTTTGTCGGGCCAATGAGAATTAAATTCTCATCTCGTTTTCATCACACCCTTTACATCAGGCATGATTCCTCAACAGCATAATTAAAACGTTTTAAGTAACCTTTTTTTTAAATTATTTTCTACTACCTTAATAGTTCACTTTTGTCTAATGACATATATGTTTTTATTTTGTAACAAGTGGCAGTTCATTTTAATAAAAAAAAGAGGGAAAAAAACAAAACAATAATTAAGTCCAAGGAGTTCGATATGGTTCATGCACCCTCCCATGTGTACTTTCTATAGCAAAAACAAAGAACTGAAAATTGGACCCGCTCAACTGTGTCATCTAAATTTCGACCAACTTGCACTGGACTTTATATATATGGGATTTGTTTGTTTTAATTGATTGTATTTGATAGATGCACAATTAATTTTAATTTATTATTTGTTTGTTTTGATATAAGGTTCATGATAAGTCACTAACTCAGTATTAAGTTGGAATATAAATCAAGAGGGAAGAGATTTGATATATTTTTCTTGAGTTAAATAAAATTCAAAAAGATCAAATTACCTATGTAAAAAGATATATTAAAATAAATAATAAAAGGATCGTAAAGTCATATGTTTTATTTTAATTTATTTTTCAGTTAATATTATCAACTAAATATAAAATTGTATTACTTTATCTTGATAGGCTTAAACAATATTCATTTATTTATATGTCATTTATAATTACATCATCCAATACAAATTAGCCCATAAAATATTATTAATCATTTTATGGTGTAATTTTATATAACTAAACAATTCTGGAATGATGATTTTAAATTATGCAAGTTTTTTTCACTTTTCATTGTAAATTTGTTATAGCATATGTCTTGCGATATGCTCACAAATTCATTAGACTGAAAAAATTACTTGTAAATCGATTGAATGTAATTTTAAATTGGATTATAAATGATATATTCAACAAGAATATTCAACGAATGCATATGAATATTTAACAGAAAATTATAAATTATTTTGTTCTCAGTTCATGTGTCACTAAAAAAAATGAAAAATTAGTGAAAAGATAAAAAGTTGCAATATAAAAGTGGTCATAATTGTATACATATATATATATATATATATTTACGTTAAGTGTTGTTTTATCACAATATTAAATTTTACAAGTTTAATAATAACAAGAATTATATTTCAATTGATGCTTATAAAAATATATGACACAACCTAGTGGCAATAAAAATCTGATCATAAATCCTAGTGATGATATCATGACAATTTTATTGTCAAAATTATCACTATACATTTACCTAATTGCCGATAGTAATAATTTAAAATACTAGTTGTTTTTACTATTAAGTCATATTATAATAAATTAAAATTTATTATAACTTAAAAAATATCATTAATGATATAATAAAATTTATTGTCGACTTGGATATATGCTTGGATGCTATCTACTTGCCTATTTTTGGATTCACATCGTTTAATTCTCAAATATACCTGCATCCATAATATTTTTTTATATTGGTGCTCGTGTAGTTTTTAATTAATCATTCGAAAAATTACTTGTTAATTCTACGTACTATAGATTTAATTTATTTGTATTTAAGTATTTTTTTTACTTCATATGGTGTTTCTTTTTCTCAAATGAATTTAATCATTATTAGTATATATTTATATTTTATAAATTATTAAATATATATCACATATAAAATATATATACGTTTTTGGAGTGAATTTAAATAGGGTA
Source organism: Jacaranda copaia (assembly GCA_014898725.1). Classification (NCBI taxonomy): domain Eukaryota; kingdom Viridiplantae; phylum Streptophyta; class Magnoliopsida; order Lamiales; family Bignoniaceae; genus Jacaranda; species Jacaranda copaia. The sequence goes on from JACGDI010005528.1 coordinate 962,167, forward strand.
AGCTAGGGTATAGTTGTGCATTTATACTAAAAATTCTAGTACATATGTCTATCAAATTCTTGTTACTATATGAAATATATTTACCTAACACCCCACGCACACCAGGTATGAACATTTAGAGTGTGAAACTAAGTAACACACCTAACATTGGAAATAGGTGGCTCTGATACTATGTTAAAAAATGAATTTTGAGCCTAACTCATCCCAAAAGCTAGCTCATAAAATGATAATTGCCCAAAATCACATATAGAGACCACAATTTATTTATTTAACTAATGTAGGACAATAACAAAAGAAATGAAAATATTTGTTATGCAAAAAATGTTTTGTATCACGAAATATTTTGTTGAGAAAAAATATTTTTAGACAAAAAAAAAAAGAATATTGCTCAAGAATGTCTTAGGGCACAAAGGGCTTTACTGACAATAAGGGCCTTTAAGCACAAAAATATATGTCACCCAAAATATTTTTGGGCACGAAATATTTCGTTGTTTAAAAATTGTGATAAGATATATCATCACAACTCCTATAAATAATCTATTGACATTGAGAGTTTTAGTAATGAAATATTAACTTTGCCTACCAAAATAATTTTGGAACAACAATATTCATTGACTTTATATTAATCAGTAATGAGCTAAATATTATTGTCTATATTCAACTTATTAAATTTTTATTTTTTGTTGTCTTGAACTCTGCACAAACTAGGATACCGCAGCAAAACTAAAAATGTAAAAAAAAAAAATTGCTTATTGTATTTGCAACGGAATCTTATACTTTTTATAGTGAAATATTTCATTGTGAAACATGCAATTTCTTGTAGTGAATTATATGTTACCTTTTGGTTTGTAAAATATGATTTTGAGTGGTGTCAAGTGGAGAAGATGAGTATTCTATTCAGCTTACTCAAATAAGTGGAGAAAACAATGTGTTTTCATCCATCAAACTCAAAATCAAGGGAGTGTTTGGGACCGTTCTGGGGAACGCTGCTCTTCTCCCAAAACAATTCCAAACACATTCAAAACTTTTCACTTCATGATCTATACTATTTATTTCCCAAAAGTCCTTACTTAACCCCCATAATCTCAAAATTACTTCTTCATCTCACATTCTTCCATGCCTAGCTGCCATCACTGTTGGTGTGCCTCTCTCTCTCTCTCTCTCTCTATATATATATATAATATATATTACTACTACTACTACTACTAATAATAATAATACATATAAAATATTATAATAATAATAGTAATGATAGTAATTATAATAATAATAATCGTAGTAGTAGTAATAATAATAATAGTATTATTATTACTACTACTACGATTATTATTATTATTATTAAATAACAAAAATATTAACATTCAAACAAATTCATAAAATATTATAATATAACTCACTTAATCATTTAATCAATCATTATGAATTGACAAAATAATTATATCCATTCACTACATATATGAATATACATATATGCACAATATTTATTATTATTATTATTACAATTAAAAAAATTTATTAATATCAAATTTCAACCTAAACACCAACACAAAGGCATTGATCTGACATCAATAATGTAAAATTTCTCTTTTAAAACGTAATCAAGCATATCAAAACTCCCAAAATTCATTTTTTAACTATTTCCAAAAACATAACCGAACATCAATCACATTCCTCAACCTTCATTTTACATTCTCCCACAATTCTTTTATTACTCATTCTCTCAAAACACACAATAAACACATAATGAAATCAAACATAAAACATATCCAAACACTACCCAAACCTTTCAATTCAAATACAAAATCCTAATATCCATTTTGAGACAATGTATATGAAAAACAAAACAACCGTTTGCATTCCGTTCTTATCATTGTGGGTGCTAGCTTTTGCTATCATAATCATCAAGAAAAGGAAAAAAACAAATACTAATTTCATGAATGCACTTGAAATATTAGCTGTCAAGTGATGCCAAATTGTGGACTTTAGTCTTTCTTTGTTTTTTTTAAATCAAGGGAATGCTGCCCGAATGGGAAGTTACGGGTTACAGCCCCTTCGGTTTTATTTTCATTTCTAATTTTTTTTATGATTTTCAAAATATTGAAAAGTAGTTAATAGAAATAAGTTGAAAATAAGTTTATATTTAAATAAATTATTGTAAAAATAATTATTATATTAGTTTTAATAAGTTGTTGGTAGAGAGAGATAAAAATAATAGAATAGATAGAGAACAAATATAGGTTATTGGGAGAAAATATAAATGTTATTAAAAAATATATTTTGAAAATAAAAATAATATTGAATGAAAATGAATAAAAAATAAAGTATTTTATTTTTAAAATAGTAGAATATGTGAAATTAACGGACTTTGAAAATGAAACCAAATCCCATCTTTTAAATACTAATTTAATGAAATTAAAAAAAAATTCCTCATTTCATTGATTAATTGTCCCCCAAAATTTTTTTATTTACCTTTTTCTTTGTCAGGCCAATGAGAACTAAAATCGCTTTTCTCACCCTTCCATCACCCATGAATATTCCTCAACAGCATAATTAAAACGTTTTGAGAAACCTTTTTTTTTTTTAATAATTTTCCACTACCTTAATAGTTAACTTTTGTCCAATGACATATATGTTTCATTTTGTAACACTTGGCAGTTCATTTTAATAAGCAAAAGAGAGAATAAAAATAAAACAATTACTACTCCTTTTCAAGTCAAGTGCTCTAATTACTCTTTTAGTTTGTTTAATCCTAATATTTAAATTTGTTTAGTATCTCTTTTATTTTCTCCAATTTTCTTACATATATATCAATACACTACAAATATATATATATATATATTTTTTTTACTATAATATTTTTTACTTCATTAAAAATAATGTAATAAAAAAGGACTATTTACTATGATTTTTTTGATTGTGGTATAAGTTTTTCAAATGATGGTAAAGCTAATTTAAATATTACATTCCACCTTATCTTAGTAGAAAGTATATTTATTTACTAAATTTATAATGAGGCAAATAATACATTACATTTTGCTACAATTTTACATAAACCATGGTAAAAACTAGATGAATTTACAACATTTTTTGTTTGATGAATCAAAAAACCATTAATATTGGGTTAATACCTCTAATGTTTATTAATAAAAATTTATTTAACTCATTAATCAAATGCTTAATTAATTAATAAAATCCCCAGAAGTTTATTTGTTAATTGTTCTTTTCATTTCTTTTTAGAACTACTACACTTCAATTAGATGCTGCCGTTTATGGATGTTTTATCTTTTTAATTATATGTTGATTCTATTATCATGAACAAAGTTCCTAATTGTGTCAAAAGAAGTACTAAAACAAAAAGAGATGCAACTCTGAGTTATAAAATAATTAACAATACACCAATTTTTTACAAAAAAATAAAATAAAAAATATTTATGGATACACTATAAGTTGTAGTATATAATAAGCTATAAAACAAAAAATTTATATTAATATGATTATTAAGTAGCCAGTTGATCTAATGGTATCATCCTCAGCATATAAGCATAAGGTCTATGCTTCAAATTTTAATGAACTCTTGGTGTGCCTAAAAATTGTAATAACAAGTATAACATGGAAAGTGTATATAAATATGATTGATTTATTTTTACTACACCCAAAAATTATAGTAATAAGTCGTATTTACTACATTTGATTATTGTGAGATATAATTTAAATATTTATTGTATTTTCTAAAGTGCGGTAATTAACTATTATATCCTATATTTTTCCAACTATGGTGAAAATAATGGTATATTTGATAATGTTTACTACACATTGAATTTGCAGTAAGTAAGGACAATTTTATAGTAAAAAGTTTGTTATATATGAATCCTGAAAATTGACATAAATGTACCATAACCACACACACCAAAGTTAAAAAATTTCTCCTTATTGTTGCTCCATGTAACAATTTTTTTGCCATAAGGATCTAGGGCCCAACAAACTATCAATTCACAACCCAAGACATCTTACTCCAGGTCTACACATCATAATGACATAATCTTTATAAAATCTTGTAACAAGCCCAAGATAAGAATATAAAGGCCCCAATTAGCTCACCAATATGATTAGTAAATATAGGATTGTTAGTGGAGTGAATTTTAATTCGAATATGATTTAAATTCGATCTGATTATTTAGAATTTTTAATTAATAAAAGATTAGGTAGATATTATTTGATTAAAAAAGTTTGTAATCTAAAATAAATAAAGTATATATGAATTTTGTTCAATCTGATCCATTAATAATTTGAATCGTATATATATAATATTATACATATATATACACAATGGCCTAATAGCAAGCTAAAATGGATTTTTGGGTGAAGTAACAAACTCCTATTAATATATCAAATTATGCGTTTTTCATATAAATTGTTAAGTTTTGAACTTATCTATATCATAATGACATCACTTATTCTCTATTTTTATAACAAAAAATGATATGAGAAGAACAATGAAAAGGAGCAGAATGCCATGATATGGTAAGAATGCAATGCAAATTTTGATTTGATCAAATTAAATGAATTTCCTTTTTTATAAAATTTTAAGACTGTAATTAGCTAATTAAAGAATCAAGTGTAACTATTATATATTTACAACGTCAAACAAGCACTATTATTCGCAATCCAACCTAAAATGTAATGAATATTTTGAATATAGATTTTACTAAATTTCTAGAAGAGTAACAAATATATGATGATTTAAGAGTAGGTATGCAATCGATTCAAGTTGAGTCGAGTTTGGAAAAAAATTTCAAGCTCAAGTTCAATAAATTTAAAATTTTAAACTCGAGTTTGACTCGATAAAACTCAAATTATTAAATAAATTGCAAATAATTGTTAGCTCAAGTTTGAAATAAAAAAAAAGTAACATATAAAATATTTATTAATTAAAAAATAATATTTATCATATACTGACTCATGAGCCAGCTTACTAGTCTCAAACCTATATACAGATGGCTCGAGCTTAAGTTGCCCTAGCTCGAGCTCAACTTGTGAAACTCGCAAGCTAGCTTTACTCATTGTACCCCTATTTAAAAGTATTTGAATTCAAATTTTTTTTTTACATACTTAATTTTATTTAAATTTGGATATGACAATTTCAATCATAGATACTATAAAAATTTTAAACAGAATTTGAATATAATATACTTTTATCGAATTTAAATTTACCATGATTCAGTTCGTACACAACCCATTGGCAGCCCCAAGTAAATAATGAGGGGACAAAGTGGGTAAAAAAGCTCAGCCCATTATCTAATCATGGGCCATAATCTCCATTAAAGCTACCATTTCTTGATTTATTAGCCACATTTGAAATATGGGCCTATTTTCCATGTGACTGATATTTTGCTAGCCTTCCAGTATTGAAAACCGGACTAGATCGATCAGTCCATCGCGTCCGGTTGAAACATACAAATTGGAGGTGATTAAAATTGGTCAAAAACTGATTGAATCGGTCAAAATTAAATCGGTTCAATCGATTCACTTCATTTTTTTTAATTTTACATTTTTTTTAAAAGAAAAGAAAGTGAAAAAGAAAAAAGATATTATGAGTTAAAAATGATGATTAAAGATTTTAAACATATAATTTTTTGAAAGACGAATTTATTTTCTTGAAATTTAATGAAGTGATAGTTATATGTAAATGCTTATGTTTAATTTATTATTTTGTTTTGTTTAATCTATCTTAAATTATATTGAATATTTAGTATAGAAGAATTTATTTTTATTTTGAGTTGAAGTAAGAAACGAATAATTACTTAAATTAATATAAAATATTATTTTTTATTTATTTATAGGTGATAAATTGTGAAATAGTATTATTTTTTAAAAAATGTTACTTAAAATTAAGTAAGTTGAAATTTTTTTCAAATAATATTCTTTTTATATTAATTGAAAGTTTTATTCTTTTGTAATATTAAAACATTATATATATTTATAAAATTAAATATAATTATTGCATCATTATGACATTATATCGATTCAACCAGTGATCGAATCGATTGAACCGATAACTAATAAGGTGACTGATTCATTATCCTCTTCAATTTTGAAAACATTGCTGGCCTTGTAAAGAGGTGAGCTACTCAAAAGTGACATAATACTTTCTACTACTAAGAAAAACTTTTGTATTAGTTTTGAAGTGTTATTAGGTTATTATTATTTCTTCAAATTTTAGTAAATAATTTAAGTATTAAAAGGCATTTATCAGATATATCCAGCAATTGTAAAAAAAATTTTTTGAGAATCTATATTGAAGAAACTCCAAATTCATAATGCCCAAAATATCAGCAAGCATCCAACATACACACACTCTCTAATGCCACAAGTTGGTGTAAACCCATAATCTTCTTATAAAAAATTATAAGTGAAACCAACGTAATTATCACCTCCAAGACAAGTAACTTTAGCACAATTAGTATATCTAGAAAAAATAATTAACAAAGATGAAGATAAAATAAAATTCTACAACCATTTTAAAGTAACATAAAATTATTATCTTAATATATTTTATCCAAATGTGAAAAGTAACTGAAAATATCAACTCAATTTGACAAGTGGAGTAGTCAACAAAATGTGGCTACGTTCCATAAATGGTCAGTAAATGCTGGCTCTTTTTCCAACTTCTCATCCACTCTTTTTTCCTATAAATAACCCCCGTTTCTATCAACCAGATCACAATTTCGCCGCCGCGACCCCACAGCCATTAACAGCCCTTTTTGTCCATCTCCAAAGCACGCACTGCCATGGCCTCCACCACCAAAGAGATCCTCTTCGACCTCTCTCCCGTCATCAAACAATACACCGACGGCACCGTCGAGCGCATCTTCGGCTCGCCCCACGTACCTCCAACGCCGGAAGACCCCACCACCGGCGTCTCCTCCAAAGACATCGCCATTTCGCCAGTCATTTCCGCCAGACTCCACCTCCCAAAACTCACCAACCCCACTCAAAAGCTCCCCATCTTAGTTTACTACCACGGCGGCGGTTTCTGCCTCGAGTCCGCCTTCTCTTTCCTCGACCATCGCTACATGAACCTCTTATCCGCCAAAGCCGGAGCGTTAATAATCTCGGTCGAGTACCGGCTCGCTCCCGAACACCCCCTTCCGGCGGCGTATGAAGATTCTTGGGACGCCCTCAAATGGGTTTGTTCCCACGTCCTTGACCAAACGCATTTCGAGAAAGAGCAATGGATCACCAACCATGGCGATTTCGACCGGGTTTCCATCGGCGGCGACAGCGCCGGCGGAAATATTGCTCACAACATCGCCTTGCGCGCTGGGTCGGAGTCCTTACCTGGAAACGTGAAAATCGTTGGTGCAATCCTCTCACATCCTTACTTCTGGGGCTCTAATCCCATCGGAAACGAACCAAAAGAAAATATAGAGCAGAATTTGCTTTACAGGATGTGGTTATTCGTATACCCGTCTGCGCCCGGTGGGATTGATAATCCGTTGATTAATCCCCTCGTCGACGGACCTTCGAGCTTATCCGGGCTGGGGTGCTCCAAGATCTTAGTTTGTTTAGCGGAGAAGGATCAGTTGACGGCGAGGGGGATAGTTTATGCAGAAAATGTGAAGAAAAGTGGGTGGAAAGGTGATGTGGAGGTAGTGGAGGTTGAAGGAGAAGAACATTGCTTTCATATATTTGATCCAGAAACTGAGAAGGCCAAGAATCTGATCAACCGTATGGCTTCTTTCATTTCAAAGTGAAAAATATTGGAGCATCGTTTTTTTTTCATGCTTGTGATTGTATTCGTGTGGCGTGGTATTTACTTTTTATTAAGGTTAAAATTTATTTTAATTCCTAATTGTAATGCTCCGGTTGAAAGGTGTTTGCTCCCGATCAAGGTGCTATCTACTCTATATCACAAGTTTTATGAATAATAAAAAATATCTTTCTCAAAATTCTGAAGTAATTAATTTATACAACTACATCCATCGGATGTTCAATTCTGAACCGAAATATCCCAAATCATACTTAGCACTTCGATCACCTTCATTACCTCATGTGTCGCCTGGGTTAATCTATTTTCGTCACTTGATTTTTTCTAAGATAAAGAACGGAAGAAACAACAAAATAACGTAAATAAAAATGACTTAGTAAGATAACTTAGCAATAACAACTGAGGGTTGATTTCACCACTATTACATAAGAGACAAGTAGAAGTACAAGTATTTTTAAAAGTTGTGAGAGAAAGTTTTAGTTAAAATTTAAGGTGATCCGTCTTACCACCATCCCATACCAGTGATGAAACTTCACAAGCGAATAATGAAGTAATAAATGGAATTCTCATGGTGTTCACAAAGATGCAAGATACTTTCAAGCACAGAGAATTGCTGATAGTGGAAGAAGATTAAAAATTTATCATTTAGTAAACATTTTCACAATAAGCGGTTGGTGATTCTCCTACCTTGTCACTCTACTTTCGAAAACATAAAAATCTTTATTTCTCCAATCCGAAGTGATCGGCTCAAATAATTAACAAACAAAAGACATGGCTAGCTGCATGCCTCATCCCCCCTATAGCCATATACCTCCAGCGGACTACGAAGCCAAATGTATTTAACAAAGTAGCAACTAGAGATCGGTCCACTCCGCCCGATCTATCCCCTAAAGCCAATCATAGGGCCCATCCCCTAGCGTATCAAATAACCAATGTATCACATACATCCAACAATATTTACTTAACACATCACTTCGCCCTGACAAGCTATGATGGTACATATATCTCAAGACCAACATTTCACATAACACATCACTTTGTCATAATAACTAGCAATTAAAAATCAATATCAGACTCATTTCCAAATAACAATCATAACTATGAGAGAAATATACCTCAAATCCATTTCTCAGTTTTCATACACAATCACCAGATATATAAAATAACGTAAATCAGGAACCGAGAGAGTGATGTGTGATAAATTTCATAAATACTTTACTTTTCAGAACTTGCATGAGAAGGATATTCAGTTACGAAATTCGACAATTTGAAATAAGCAAAAATTAAAATAAATACAGCTCAAGAATCTCATGTAAAGAAGAAGAAAAGTACAACTAAATTACCAAGAACAATGCACAATTCAAAGATTGACACAGCATAAATGAACACTAGTTTCCAACAAGAAACTGATTAAACAAGAGTGTCATATTTACTAATATATATACATATATATATATATATATATATTAGAAAGAAAGTATATCAAGTAAGAGCAAGAGAATTTGGGGCAATAACAACTTAAGGATTTCAGACTAGAAAATAGTCTAGATAGATTGTTAGATTCAATATCCAAATTAAAGAGTAGCTCAAAGCATACAAGTAGCAAATATTGAATCTCAACACATTCAAGAGCAAGTGATAAATATCGAGGATATATTAACAAGTATGTATATTCTTTCCCCAACAAGAAAAATCAATATACACTCACCTAATAGTCCTCGACGGATGACACCCTCCTAGACAATAGTGATGCCCACGCTCTCCACGCCTAATTTCATTAGACGCAGCATTAGAAATCAGTTCTAATAGTATTAAATTGCTTATATTAAATTATAACATGTTTTCGTTTCCTAAGAAGATTCTCATAACTTTTATTTATAAGCAGCTTGCCCATCAGCGGCGTGGCCACCTCTAAGTGGCTATTAGTAACATTACTATAGCTCCTAGCATTAATATGGTTAGTTCACTTTAACTTCCACAATTAAGTTCCTTGAGTAAGTATTATAACTTTAATTTTCTCAATAGCGCCTATTTAACTTAATTTAGTTTACTTAGGTTCGTACCAACCTAAAGTCAACACTTGCGAACCTAAAGTCAACACTTGAGTCTACAATTAAAGGTCTAATAATCAAAATCTTACCCCATAAGTTTCCTTGATTCAAGTTTCAAACTCAAATTAATTTAGGTTTGAATTTAAATTAATTTAAGGTAAATTAATTCGATAAAAATTGAAATTTACCAAGTGAGACTGTGTTTAAGGCCAATTTCAATCCAAGTGCACTCAAAACAAGATTTCCTAACTTCTATAATAGGGCCGCCAGAGCGCCACCGTCTGCCGCCACTGGCCGCTGCTGGAGCTTAACCACCACCACCCAAAGATGCGCCTCACCGAACCCAATCCAACTCTTTAATCAATTCCACCTTCCTCAGCCTCCTCACTGACGAATTTTGCCCAAAACTGCCTTTCTACGGCCTCATGCTACCGCCCCTATTTTCCTTCAATTCTTCCTCCTCCGATCACCAATCCTCAAAGTAAAGCTACCAAAATGTTCCCTGCATTGAGCTCATCACAACCCACCCACTATCTCTAAGCTTCAACCAACCACCACCGGCCACCCCAAAACTTTCCACCGTTTTCATTTCCCCTTTTCAATTTTTAACCGCCTTGCAACATGATCCCCGAATTTCATTTTAGCCCCCATTTTTTCATTTTTTACACATTGACTCTATCAACTTTTGAATTTCTGACAATTAGGCACACTTAGGTTAATGTTTTGGTCCTCCCAATTTTCTTAATCTACTAAGACCCTCATATATTTTAATTTTTTTTTTAACTAAGGCCAAACCTATATTTTATTATTTATCTTCCTTAAATATTTTAATTAATTTAATCCTTTAATCTTGATTATAACTTAATTTTTAAATTTTTTCACTTTTTATTTATATCCATGGTTCGGGGAGTTACACAAATCTTATCTTAATTTACTCTTTTATATTTTTAATTACATTATTTTACCTCGTTGTACTTTAATTGTGCTTCAAGTGTTCAATTACATTAAATTTTCTTGTATCTCCTTGATACCATTAAGGTTTTTTCTTTGTTAAATAATTAAATTTCTCTTAATTTTTTACTTTTAATTGATTCAACAAATTAAACTTCTCTCCATCCAATTGTTTTCCACTCATTTGCAGGATTCAAGTACTTCACTTTTTATATCAAATATATAAAATAATTTTTAAACAATATATTTGCATTTAGAGAGAATTTGGATTAAAGTAGAAGTGAGGTTTTCTACTTGTTTTCTTTCAATCTTTTTTTCTTATTTCTTATGCTGTTGAAATTAGAGTTACTGGTTGATAGAAATTAATTCTCTCAAAGTTACATTTTCTGGATTTCAATGCAGTGCAGTATTTTTTATTACTGAATTTTGATTTTACTTAAAAAAAATAGTTGGGAGTATTGAGGTTGCAAGCAATAACTCATATTAATGAGATGGGACAAAATTGAATGATATTTTGAAGATTCTTGGTGAGGGGTAGGTGCATTGGGCACATTACATTCCATTTTTAAAGATTTGAATAACAAATTTGTGAATTGGTATAAGCAAAGAGCAATTGGGTGTTGGAAGAGTTGTTGAGGACAAAACGAAGTGATCTTTTGAAGATTTTTGGTGAAGCCTAGGTGCATGGGGCATATTGCATTCCATTTCTAAAGATTTGACGAACAAACTTGTGGATTGATAAAAGAAAGATCAGTTGGGAGTCTGGCAGTGTTGTTGATAAAAAAATGTTAAGGTAGGGACATTTTAAATATATTGGTATGAGATATGGTGATCTAATAGAAATTTAAGAAACTTTAACGTGATTAAAGAATTAAAGCAAAATGTAGAATACAAGAAGGTAAAATGATGTACTTAAAAATACAAAAGGGTAAAATGAAACAAAGCTCGAGTATAGAGGGATAAAATAAAATTTATCCTTTTATTTTCTTATGTTATTTATTAAAAAAAAAAGATGATTGTTGTTTGTCATTTTAGTTCAACTAGCCGGCAGGACATACTCATTAATGTGTGCAAAAAAGAAAATTGACAAAAAAAAAATTATTAAAAAATAAAATTAACTAAATAGTAAGTAAAAAGAAAGGAAAAAAATGGGTCAAAATGAAATCAAGGCCAAGCGAGCTTCAAACGCATCATATGCACATAATTATCCGCTTATTGTACCTTTAGATTTGAAGAATGTTCTTTATTTCAAAATTTCAAATAAGAAAATGATACAAATGAGAAAATAGATATAATTTTGTAGTATAATATTACAAATTAAAATAAAAATTGAAATTAGAATAGTTGTGATTTTGGTCTTAATATCTCAAATTAAAATATCAAAAGAATGGCCTAACTTTTAGGTATTTTTTACATGCTATATTTATGTGAAATTATTAATAAAATATATTAGAATAAAGTGTTATATTTATATATTAGCTACTTGTATAACTCAATCCTATGAGATGGAAAAGAAATATTTTATCATACAATTATATAAATATTATAGTCAAATTGAAATTGTTGTGCATTAACTATTATGGTCAAAAGAGTCAAGTAATCAGTGGCCCAGCGAGATAGAAATGAAGGGATTTTAATTAATTCAATGGATTGAGTTAGAAATGTCATAAATTTGTTAATTATGGAGTGACTTGAATTAATTAATTATTTTAAATTAATTATCATTTTCTATTAGTCTAATTGACATAGACGAAGGTAGGGGGTTGAGATGCGCAGCCCCTTCAAAATTTTGAAATTTGATTTTTTATATTAAAAATTTTAAAATATTATAATTTGTCATCTAACTCTTCCTTTTATCAAAAATATACACTTTGTCATTGTTCTTCTTATCATTTTAAATTTACAAAATATTATATTTTTGGTAATTCAATTTCAACCCCAGTAATAAAATTTTCTAGCTCCATCTAAATTGTCATTTACATTGAGATTAATTTAATATTTAGGTGGCAGATAAATTTGAGTGGAATGTAATTTACCAATAAATTATGCTTAATAAATGTCATAATCACATTAAATAACACTTTGTCTTCACTAAAAAAAAAAAAAACTCCCTATTTACACTTTAATATATTTTTGCAAAATTTTGCTGATTTTTTCATCACTACGATGATATATCTCAAAAATTATTTATAAGGTTAAAGCAATTACTAGAATAGTATTTGATTATGCAAGTGGTTCAATATTTACCTTAGAATTTTACTTATACACTATTTTTGTTTAAATTTGTTTTTCAATGCATATTTCTAAACTAGTTGCGAACTTTTGTGACAAATTTTATATTATGCATAAAATTTTTATATTTTATTTTTGTAAATATATATATATATGTTTATTAAAAAAATAAAATCTTAATTTGCGCCTACCAACTGTTCGCAGTAGCGCGCAGAGCTTGTTCCCTTCCCGTCGTTGTAAAAGAGGACGCTGTCCTTTTCCTTCTTGCTCTGTTGATTTAAAAATGTCATTTCTCTGCATGGCTGCTTGTCTAAACACGTTAATTTACATAAAATTTTAGATTTTCTATTCTATTTACTATTTGAATCTAAACTGCTGCCTCATGGATCACCACTTTAAATTCTATATTTTATTTAAATTTATTATATTTGTACTAAATATATATGATTTTCAATCACGAACCTATTAAATTCTCAATTTCCATAAATAACATCTAGAATGTTCCATTTGGAGAGAGCTCCCATTCTCCTTAAATATGCAATGGATAACCTAAAATATGTTGCACTTTTTCCTTTCCCACTTTTAACATGCAAATTGCTGTTGACCTATAGGTTAGGATGTCTTCTTCTTCTTCTTCTTCTTCTTCTTCTTCTTCTTCGTCGTCGTCGTCGTCTTCTTCTTCTTTTTAAATCTTTTTGAGCCCTAGCGTTTTTAGATATTACGAATATGTATACTATCTTAATTATATTTCTTAGTATTTTATTGTCAAAAGAAAAAAAATTATAATTAAAATTAGTCATTATGGTTTAATAAAAAAATATTATTATTAAAAATAAATATACAAAAAATTATATAATTTGTATTCAATATGATTCGAAATAAAAAAATTCTACTGGGAAGAGATTTAGAATTAAACTAGAAAATGACAAATATGAAAAACAAGAACTTTCATTCATAAAATTTGTGTTGTGGATAATTTGTGTGAATTGTGTTTAAATAATAAAATAAATTAAAAATAATTCACATAATCATAATTTTATAAAATAATAATTAAGAAAATGATAAATCAAACCGCATAAACATTGAGGAATTAAAGTTAGATCAATAGAGAGTCACGACAATTGTTGTTATTATAAAGCCATGATTGCCTCCCTTTGTACAAGTATTAACAAGTTGATCACAACTCTAAGATAAAATCCATTAGCTCACAGTAGTGTCTCATTCCATGTATACAATCATGAACAAACTAGGAACCATCCATAGTCACATTGCCAAAACACAAAAGTCTTGTGGGAGATTAACAAGGTGAAAATCTCTAACAAAAACTCCCCACTCAATGTACCAAATGAAAAGGTAGTGTCCTTTAAATAGATAAAGAAGATTTGACTATTATGAATAATTTAGTGGCCTAACAAAAACTAATAAAATCATAATAAACACAACAGTAAATAGGCCACATGAATATATATATATATATATATATATAATACAATGGTCAAATATCATCAAACCACAATAAAGTTGATATAATAAATGATCCTTAAACCTTAAATAAATAAAACTAAATAGGTACATCAGATAAAATAAAATGTTGGAAATAAGAGAATAATTGAGGAAATTTTAAAGCTTGTTTCCAACAATCCCCCACAAAGTTTAAAATTTCCAAAATCAATATTTTAAAAAATATGGTGGCAACTTATATCATGCAATCGGTGTATGTGCCTTCCGGGCTTGAACGTACACTTATTGTTGGTAATATTTGTTTGAGGAAGTTATAATGGACTAAGCCTTGAGTTAGAACCCTTGAATCAAACTTCAATTACCACACACACGATATTGACTTTAAGACATGGTTATGGCAGGTTAACGTGTTAATGACCCTACGCTCAATCTTGATTCTCGTGAAGTTTCTAGGGTTAGCCCAAACCCATAGCCAAGGCCCATGGCAACTCTCACTTAAGTGAGCCCTCCAAAGGTATGTGTGACTCATACCTTGCGGAAATCCTGCTTTGGTCTCATTAAGGGTTAAAAGCCAACCTAACATCATATTATCATATCACTTCACCTTAAGGATGGAAAAGAAGTATCTTATGTGCACTCTCCTTAAAATTAGTGCTATCTATGAATTGCGCAGTATGGGTTCCTATCCATTGAACCTTCTCCATAGAGTTTTCAATCACAAAAGTTGAATCACTCCCGGATGTGACTCACTTATGGGCTTAGCCTCTCCCCCTCAACAATTAAGGATCTAGCCTATGCGCTAGTTCCCTAAGGCATTTTTCATCTCATGGAATATAATAGCACATGCCTCTTTTTTCATTTCCCCCCTCTTTGTGTTAACCTAATCTAATGCACATGTTTTATAAGATAAAACTCCATAAGTAATATATATTAGATCCATAAAATAAATCTAAATATCACATGCAAATTCTTCAATTATTTTGGAGTCTGAATTTTCTTTTGGAACCATTTTGGTCTTCTCCCATTTTTTTTTATACATATTTCCTAAATACTTATAAACTCAAAGTAATAATATTATTTTCAAGTAACTCTCAAATTCACTTAACCCCAACATTTCCTTATAATTTGAAGAAAATAAACAAGGATAAATAGTTGGCAAATATTGCTATCACTACAAGAAAAATTGCATTTAGTGGCATTAGAAAGTGCAATTTAAATAGTGTTATAGTGGCAATTTTATATTTAATGGCATTTCTAAAAAATGTCACTTGTAGCGGTATAGCTAAAGGTATAAATGTTATTAATTTATCTTTATTGTAACATTAATAAAATACAAGAAAAAATGTATTAGATAACGCATTAAAATGTCACAAAAAATGCATTACATAACATGCCAAGGTGCTAATAAAGAAAATTTTAAATGGCATGTCATTATGCCTCTAAAAATAAATGTAGTGACGTGTTAAAATGCCATTGAAATTCCTTTAAATGACAAGACAATATGCCACAAAAAATACAATAAATAACATGTTAAAATATCAAAAAAATAATTTTAAATGATATGCTAACGTGCCATAAAAAATGCATATAATGATGTTAAAATTCCTTTAAATGGCATAATAATATGCCATAAAAATTAATTAAACAACATGCTAAATTAAATGACTAAAATGATTTATTTGAATGACATTTTAATCTACTACTAACAGCCATATTATGAGACTCCAACTTGATCCAATTATTCTGTATAAGACTCGAAACTGTGATATTTTATTTGAAAGATATAAGTTTACCATCAAGCTACACACCAAATGTTCATTATAAATATCCAAAAATATTATTATATTCTCATACTTTAAAAGCAAATTTTATCAATTATTTAAATATATGCCCAAAATTATTATATTAAATAATACATTTGAAAAAGTTTGATACATTAAATTTAGAGATAAAAAATATTCAGAAAAATAATTTATAGGTGAGGAGAAAAAATGGGCAAAAACTTAGATTTTTTATACTTTTTGAAAAATATGATTAATTTAGTCGATGCATTAAAATTATATTTAAGTAGTTGATTTAATTAATGCATTATGATAAGATTTAAAATTGTATATTTTACCATTATCAATAACTATATATATACTTTTATCTGTTTTTGTGTGATATTTATTTCGTGTTATACCATAACTAAATTATGAGTTATATTTTTCTTCTTTTTTTCTTTTTTCAAAAAAAAGTAGTGTTGCTAGTTAAATGCTTTTAACATATAGTTGTGTCAGTAATTTCAATAAAATTACGTTTTTACAACATTTATTAATCAATTACTACTAAGTAACAATATATTGTAAAACGGCAATAAATTAGTGCTACTAAATAACTTACTGTACTTTTTATAAATGACACCATAAATAAATATGAATAGCATTGTTTTAAAAAAAGTAGTTGCACTACTTAAATGCCTTGCAAATATATTTATATTGGCATTTTCAATCAAATGTCACTATTTTTTTTGTTATTTATTAATCAAATGCCACTATATATTGTATTATAGTGACATTTTTCAACAACTATCACCATATTACTCTTATATGCCATTACACTATCGAATGCCACTAAATTAGTACTACTAAATATTTTGTGGCATTTTTTTTAAGTGCCACCATAAATAAATATGAGTGGCATATTTTTAAAAATAATTAGTGGCACTAATTAGATGCCTTCAAATTATATTTTTGTTGGCATTTTTATCAAATGTCGCTATTTTATGTGTCATTTGATAATCAAATACAACTAAATATTTTATTATAGTGGCATTTCTTTATTACTATCACTTTTTTATTTTTGTGTGTCATACACTATAAATGTCATTAGTTTAGTGCCACTAAATACTTTATGATATTTTTCTTCAAATAACACTATAACTACATATTAGTAGTATTTTTCTAAAAAATAATTACTGACACTAGCTAAATGCCTTTGAAATATATTTATCTTGTCATTTCTAATCAAATGTTACCATTTTGTTTGTCATTTAATAATCAAATACCACATAATATTAAATTATAGTGGCAATTTTTATAACTATCACCGTAATACTTTTTCGTGCCATTATATTATAAAATGCCACCATGTTAGTGCCATTAAATGTGAATTTTCTTGTAGTGTATTAAATAATAATGGTCATGTCAAACTAAAACCCCCCACATTTCTCTAGTAGGTAGGACACAAATAATTTCTTACCTCCATGTTTTCATATTTTTATATATGGAGTAAAAATAAGTTCTTACAATAATAAAGTATTAAAATGCAAACAAAATAATTTCATCCACAAATTTTCTGTATAATTTCGAGACTAAGTAATGGCAATAGCACAATTAAAAAATAATGACCACAAATGATACAAAATACTCATTACTTCATTTTATTAATCCTAGTCATTATAGACATAGGAATCAAATATATATTCAATCATTAGTGAATATTTACTTCATCCAATAAAATTTATTTTCATGAAGAACAAAACATCTCCATCGCGCATTAACCACTAAAACAAGAAATACCCATAGGCAGACTATTCTTTGTCTTTAAAATTGCATGATAGAAACACATATAATTTGTCAAACTAAACAATAGAAGTCAATAATTGGTTTCAAAATAAAGCCACTTAAGAATAAAAATGACTATTCCAAAAATTCAATTAGTGGCATTTGTTTTCTGCCACAAATTAGCAATTTTCAACTCTAAAGAAATATATAAGTAACACTAGATCATTTTATGTAGTTTAAGCTTCACAAAAATATAACATAAATCAATAATACACACTTTATGAGCTTTGACAACATTTAGATGGAAAATTACATACCGCCATTTGTATCAAAGACCCACTTTAAATCCTATTACCAAAATCCCTACACTCGAGTGCAAATGTTTGTCTTGTGCATCTATAACAAGGGTAACAAGTTATAAATAATAAAGTAATATTTTATTACTTGCCAGCGAATGAGAAAGCATCAAACTTCATTTTTAATGGTCAAATTATAAATCAAAGTCAATGAAGAAAATAAAACTCACTAAGAAATTGTATTGTAAAAGAAGAAAATATAACTTTTATGACTTCAACCTTGACCTGAAATTTCCAATTTGGCCCTTGTCTTGGACCTTAATCCTGACCCAAATCCGCACAATAAATTTTCTGAGTCTCTAACCTGACAAAAGAGCACATGTTAGGCTAATTGAGATCACCTTCAGCTAAAGACCTCAAATGCCTAAGTTAGTGACTGAGGTGATCAAATGGGTTAAAGGTAGTAAATTAGTAAAGTAATAGACAAGTGAGTAATGAGCAACATAACCTAGAACCATTCGTGTCCTTCCCTTTTATAAGTAGCAAATTATCCTTACTTGTACAGATTGAGGTGGTGCGTCTTTGAGTGTCGAATCATTTATTGATCAAAGGCCCATCATTTAGGTCATGACCCAGTTCAAGTTGGGTTCACCCGAACCATGACCCAACACGGATAAAAAGACGTAGACCTTGTCCTGTTTAGATAATCTAGCTAGTTCCTAGCAACAAAATGATCCTTTTAATGTCATGCATTAATTATCCTCATCACTACTAATGGATCATTAATTAATGACTAGCATGGAAAGCATATTCAAGGACAATTACTCAACCAGTCAACTAGCTATTGGAATTGAAATTACGTAACTTTAAAATATGTTTCAAAAAGGAAAATCATAAAAGAATTTAAATGTGAACCATAATATTTTGTCTTTACTTTCTACCTAGGATACAGAGGCTTCCCTAGCCCACCGTTGATTTGGCAAGCCGCATGAAATTTTGTAGTTCGTTTTTTTTTTTTTTTTTTTTTTTTTTGTGGATAATTAACCCGCAAACATTTTGATAAGTAGTACTGCTGAATGCACTTCATATAGTTTGAAAACAACACCAGCACTTATACTGTTTATATTTCAACACAACTAATGAAATCACTTCCATCGAAAATAAGAGGTAATGGAAATAGAATATATTTATGAGAAAATAATGTTCAATTACATCATAAGTCATGACAATATATATTCCTTGTTCTTTTTTTTTTCTTTTAGAAAATAGCAATACGCGATTTTCTATTTATTTTAATTCGTCATATTATTATAATCAACCATACCATGCATTCATCTAAGACACATGTATTTTCTTGAAAGTTCATACCTTTGTTCACTGACTTGTACACATCTTTGATATCCTTTGCAGCTAACAAATAATTTGACTTGAACAAAAATTCTTAGTGTATTTCATGAAAGACAAAGGCATAATGTTAGACTTGTGTAAATTTTCAAACACTAATCACACATTCATAGGTTTAGATTGATATGGATAATTGTGTGATTTGTGTTTAAATAATAAAATAAATTAAAAATAATTGACATAATTAGAATTTTGTAAAATAATAATTAAGAAAGTGATAAATCAAACTACATAAACATTGAGGAAATTAGAGTTGGATCAATGGAGACTCACAACACTTGTCGCAATCCTAAAGCCATGATTGCCTCCCTCCATGCGGGTATTAACGAGCTGATCACGACTCTAAGTTAAAATCCATTAGCTCACAGTGGTGTTTCATCCCATATACATGACCACAAAGAGACTAGGAACCATAATGTTGCCAAAACACAAAAGTCATATGAGAGATTAACAAAGTGAAAATCTCTAACAAAAACTCACCACTCCAATACCAAATGAAAAGGTAGTTCCCTTTAAATAGATACAGAAGATTTGGCCATTATGAATAATTCAGTGGCCTAATAAAAACTAATAAAATCATAATAAACATAATAGTAAATAAGCCACATGAATTTATATATATAACACAATAGTCAAATATCATAAAACCACAATAAAGTTGATATAATACATGAGCCTTAAACATTAAATAAATAAAAACTAAATAGGCACATTGAATAAAATAAAATATTGAAAATAAGAAAATAATTGAGAAAAGTTTAAAGCTTATTTACCAA
Organism: Jacaranda copaia; assembly: GCA_014898725.1. NCBI lineage: Eukaryota > Viridiplantae > Streptophyta > Magnoliopsida > Lamiales > Bignoniaceae > Jacaranda > Jacaranda copaia. The sequence continues at coordinate 982,651 of JACGDI010005528.1, forward strand.
CAATGTGTGTGTGTGTGTGAGAGAGAGAGAGAGAGAGAGAGCCAATCATAGACAAGGCCATAATGATAATTTATCCAATAAAATAGTAATTTATTTTATGCACACAAGGTTCGCATCAACTTTGGGTTCTCTATTTCATTTTGTGTTTAATTTTTTATTCTAATATAATGTATGTATGCCAAGTGTATTTGATTTTAATCAATTATTTTTATAAAAAAAATATTTAATATATGTGTCATACATCTATATAATGAAATAAAAAAATGAAGCATACAATGGAATAGAAAATCTAAACCAAGTTGGCACCACCACTAAAGAAAACAACATAACATAAACACATGCTAAACACAGGTTTCTCGGAATTTTCTATGGTCCCAACCACTTCGTTTTTGCCTATTATCATGTAGGCTTTTGTTACCATTGATTTACAAACAACTAAATATCTACCTTATGATGTATTTGTTTTAAAAACAAATAATATTTAATCAAATAATTTAATATTTATATTATTCTATTTGAAATTTCTTGTTTATCCTTCGTTCAAAATTTTATTATTCTAAAAATACCTTTTGTTTGAATAAAATATTCAAATAATTAAATTTTTTTTTAAATTACTTAAATATTGATTCCTCCCCAACTCCCTATCCTGCAAACCCTTTTTATTCCTTATACCCACTGTCGCCAAATCCCTCCTCCAACCAAAGCCCGTTAATCTATCGCGCACAAACTAAAAAGCCTCAAAAATATTCTCCATTATAATTTCCCTCAATGAATCTCGTCGTATTGCGGCAATCTCATATCGTTTACTCTTCTGCCACCACATAGAACTCTCTCTCCCTATATGAACCCCCCTCGAGCTTCACAATTGCCCGGACGTTTTGCAGAATCAAGAATTGTGTATAGAGGAAGAAAGAACAAATGGAAAGAGGAAGAAGCTCTGGCTGCAATTCCTCCATACTACCATTCAATCTATCAGAAGGAAGAAAGGGAGTCCAACAAATTGAAGAAAGCATCAACCAGAAAATTGCAAGAAATAACAAATTTTGGGCTCCCAAAATCAAGAAGCAAATCAAATCAACAAAACTCTTGGAAAATAAATAAAATAACAAATTCGAAAATGACAAACTTACCAAAAGAAATTCAAGAAAACTCATAAAGTTAGGAACTATTAGAGCGATATTTGAGTCGGAATGCATGCAGGACCGCCTCCACCATCGTCGCTTCTTCCTCCGACGATCTGCGAGTGGTTGGACAGAGGCGACGCATGGAAATGTCATGTTACCCACCTTTGGGCGGCCATCATTCCCACACTCAACCACTTACTCCACCGCCTCACCATCACCAAGGCTGTGGTTTGTTCCATTATTGACGAACAAACATTTCTCACGTATTGTTCTTCAAATTTTGAGGTTTTTTGTTGGTTAATATAAAAAAAATAACTAATGATTTTAATCATAAAATAAGAGGTAAAAAAATTAATTTATTAAAAATAAAATCAAAATTAATATAAATCAATCTAATTCACTTAAAAAACTATTATTTAATGAAATCAAAAATAATTTTGGAAAATTTAATAAGTCAATATTAATTTAGTAAAAAAATTAATTCTTGAGTTTTTTTTTTTTTGAGTAAAAAGTTGATGGAATGTATATTTTAGATTGAAAACCATTTTAATAGATTAGGCAGATATAAAAATATTTTTAAAGAGTTTATATTAATTCTTTATTATATACACTATTAAAAGAATATTTTTTATTTTATTATTAATATATTTTTTAAAAATGTAAGTATTTAGAATGTGAAAAAATTAAAAAAATAATAAATAATTTAATTGTTATAGTTCAACAAACTAAAAGGATGAATAAAGTATTTGACTTGAAAATAGGCAATTGTTCTAATTTTTTTGTTTTGTATATTTAAACAAAGTACCACATAGCATAAAACAAAAGTCTACATGACAATAAACAAAAACGAAATGGTTAGGACCACAGAATACCTCGGATTTCTCTTACAACGTGCCAAACTTGCTTATTACCACATATATAACATTAGTTCTATACATAGTGCATGTAAACATCTGCTCCCAACCTCGGATTTGCATGCGCAATCAGTGGCTTGGCCAGAAACAAGTTGCCTTCCGACTCAACCAAGTCGATACTTCTTGGCCCATGAGGCGGTGCAGTCCAACTGAACCCCTGAATAAGCCTAGCCAAAAGGATAGTCGCCATTGTAGAACCAAGCACAATTGCTGGACATCCACGTCTTCCGGTACTGAATGACAACATGCGCAATTCATGATCCACAAGCCCGACTTCAGAATCTCCGTCTGCAATGTGGCGCTCAGGCTTATATTTGAGAGGGTCTTCCCACGCCTTAGGGTTCCGTCCTAGGCCAGGACGGCTCAGCAGCACATGGCTGCCTTTCGGGATGAAGTAGCCGCCCACGACAGTATCTTTAGTGGAGACATGTGGGACATTGAAACGAGCTACAGGGTGCAATCTGAATGCCTCTTTTACACAAGCCTTAATGTAGTTTAGTTTAGACAAATCTGATTCATCGACTAGTCTGTCTCTGCCCACCACTTGATCTAATTCTTTACAGGCTTTGTCTAGAATGTTGGGTTGGTTTATCATCTCTGCTATAACCCACTCTACTGCATTTGATGGATTATCAACTGCAGCCATCATTATTTCCTGTAGATATGTAATTTGTCATCCAGTACAATACATTCTTTAAAAATGTAAAAATTGCATGCATGTTGGTTAATTTCCAAGTGAATGGAGGATATATATATATATATATACTTACTGTAATTTGTGCTTTAATCTCTTGAATTGATAACAAGCGATTGTTTTCAGAGTCCTTAAGGTTCATTAAAACGTCAAGCATATCTTCTTTTGTCTTTCTAGTCCCTTGTTCCCACATCTCAGCCCTTTGAGTAATTTCTGGATCTTGATATTTCCTCACATTCTTTATAGTTTCTTTAAGAATCTTTTCATGGCCATCCAGATCAAAAACTTGCAACCATGGAGCATAATCAGCAATGGCAAATCCATAAAGATAAGTCAAGAGTGTGAATAATCCATCCACGTGCTCTTTCTCTTCAATTCCAGGGCCTCCATCCTCCATTCCTGCCCCGAAAAACCTCTTACTAAAAATCATTTTCCTAATCACATTCCCGCAATAATGTTGAGCTGCAATTCTCACATTCACAAGCCCATTCGTAAGTGGGTTTTGGCATTGGTTGTAGACATATCGCACAAGATGATCAGCTTCTTCACATCTTTTTTGGTGGAGCCATCGGTGCATTGCGGGTGAAAGCACTTCTGAGGCGATAATTCTCCTCATTTTCTTCCATTGATCGCCGATAGGCGAAATGGCTGATGTTAGGTATCCATTGCTCGCCAACCTGGCCGACATATAGTCAGGCCTGGAGGCAAAAATGGCGTCGTGCTTCTTCAAGAACTCACAAGCAAGTTCAGGAGAGGTGACAGGGATAACATAAATATTACCAAGGCGGATACAAGCTATTTCTGTGTTGAGTTCTTGCATGAGTTGGTGTATCCATTGAAAAGTTGGCTTCTTCTTCATCATTTCGGGCAGGCAGCCGATTATAGGCCACCCTTCCGGCCCTGGTGGAAGAGAATATCGTGTTCTTTTCTTGATGATCCGCCAATATTTAATGATTATGGTGGCAGGAACTAGCACCAACAATGATAAGAACCCATTGTTAAGGGTTGTTATGTTTTCCATATTAGCTTGAAATGGATATGATGGTTTTGGGTTTGAACTACGAGGTTTGATTTTTGGGGTAGGGAAAGGGGATCGAGAAAGCTTGTGTTAAGTAAAATGGTGCACTTGAAAGCAAATCTTTGAGGGTGGGTTACTTGTATGTTTGCATGCGTGTGAGCCCTTTTATAATGGGAGATGGGGTAAATATTTGTTAGTAAAGGGTGCTAATTAACTTGGTTTTTTCTTTTATTTATTTATTCTTTTTGGATTGATGTCATGAAAAAAATATGCTTGTATCCACATGTGAAAAAAATGGATATACAAATTATTGTCAATTGATCCTTTTTCCTATCATTTCTCACAGGTGAAAAACATTCAATAGGATACCTTAGGCCTTAGATAATCACGAAGATCATCTCTAATCTTAGATGTTCTTCACAACACTTGAAGGAATATCACAATTTCCTGCAGATCAGATGAGATATTTCCGACATACATAGTGTCCGATCTAATTATGGGTGTCACAAGTTCAATATTTTTAATTTAAAATAATAATAATAATAAGGGCATAGGTTACCCTATCTAAATTTCACAAACGAGAACAAAAAAAAATATTATTTACAATGAGTTGCAAAGTATAGAAATCAAAAGGTACGTCATGATTTCCAGAGCCTTCAGATTTAATATATGGAAAAGCCCAATTTTTTCTGTTCTAATGATTCCCCTTAGCAGCTCCATGCAAGTCTTTCCCTTGAAACAATTAGTGCTTGGATATTTTTCATAAGGTGTCATGAGTCCAATATGGACATAAGTTTGGAAAACTAGGACCGTAGCAATGGTCATTTTGCCTTTTAAGACTGAAATTTGGGGTAATATTAAAATAAAACTAAAATTCATTAAAAATTGATAAAAAGAGACAGTAGCCATCAAAAAACACAGTCAGCATCGGTGATTGCTTACATGGTGCATGCATGGAATACCGGTGCAAGTAATACGCAAGCAATCATCAGTGCTAACTATGTTTTCTGGTAGTCGCTATCCTTTTTTTTTTGAATTTTTAATAAATTTTGATTATATTTTAATATCATCAAAAATTTTAATTCTACATTATAAATTAGCTATAATCACGATCCTACGTTTACCATTTTCCCGCATGACTTTTTTTGTTCTTTATCTTTATGCATGGGTCTTAATCCCCTCATCTCGATAATCCCTATGTGTGAGGGCAATTGTATGCTCATTTGGATGCAACAAAGGTGTCAAAGTCAACCCCACAAAGATTTTTCGTTCTCCTTTTTTCTGCGCTATTGCCAATAGCTACTCAAAAAATTCTTGGGCTTCCTCTAAAGACAGAAGAGTCCTAGGAAAAACAGGCTACCCTTGTATGAAACCTAAAATGAAACAAAAACCATGCTACCAACCTACCACCTCTTCTAAGTACAAAAGTTGGGTTTTCTATCTATTTATCATTATATACTTACTTTTTTAACTATTCATTTTAATTTAATTTGATCTTTACCTTTGAATTATTATTAAATAAAAAAAATTATGATTCTTTCATGGTTTTTATAAAAAATTATTTTCTTTTAAAATTGAATTATGAAAGATAAAATAAAATTATTTTCCTTCTAATACTTAATGAACGAAATAATCTTACTAATTTTAAAAAATTAAAAATTCTCTTTTTCTAATATTAAACTCTAATTCAAAAAAAATATTAAACTCTAATTTAATTAGAAGAAAAGAAGAGAAAATAAACTCTAAAAAACAAATTCAATCAAAAGAAAATAAAAAAAATAAATTCTAAGAAACAAATTCAATTAAAAAAATGGATGGCTTTCTGTTTTTATTTTTAGAAGAAAATAACAAAAAACTTTGAAAACAAAAACAATCTGGCACTTAATCTCTCCTTCTCATTTAAAATAAAGCACTGCCTATGCCCATTTCCTTAGCTCGGCAGTCCTAGTGGAAACTAACTCTGCCGTCCTAGGGGAAAGCTAATTGGGGGTCGTACCAGGTTAAATACTCTTGTACTTGGGAAACAGTAGCAACCAATAAAATCACTCCATGTGGCATGGATTTGAAAGTATATTAAAACATTAATTTATCTAAAAACTAAAATGTCCTTATGCACAATTCTATACAAAAAGGTGAGAAAAGCTAAATAAGTATTTATTTTATTGAAAAACTATCAAAGTACCATGTTGTGGCCCAAACATATTTGTTACCCATGGCATCCATTCATAACACGCCTCTTGACAATTAAAAAAAAAAAAAAAAACAAACCAACCTTAGTAAGAGGCGTGGCTTACTGCCACCCTTTTGTGGAATTTACATATTCAAACTAAAATAATATCTCATACACGAAGCCATACCTCCTGCGAATTTTGAATTCTAAGGCGTGGGTGCAACCCACGCCATACAATACTTTTGCATTTTTTTTCGAACCACGGTAGTTTAAAAAAAAAAAATTCTTTTTGCTATATTTTCATAAATTGTCCCTCTAATTGCTACAGCCTGTCTTGAGCCTTGAGGAGCAGAATTTTTGAAGGTGATGTTCTAAGCAATAAAATCCTCCCCTCAACAATCACACTCCCACATCCAAATATCCCAATTCCAATCACTCATGATGGTTGGTCGTAGACAATTTTGGTCGTGGTATTATTCCACGTCAACAGTGTATCATTGGGGCAGATTCTAGCGAGTGTGATGAGGTTTTTTGTCTTGGGCATGTACATGGGTTGCTAGTAAACGCTAGGCGCCACACAAACCACAGTTCGATGGGTGTTCTTGAGAGGCACCGCATCTATGGCTTCATGCACAATCCACTAATTGACAGTGGCTCCTTGTGCAACCGTAATTAGTCAAGATTGTTTAAGGACTAAAAACGAATAAGTGATTATGTTTGAAGACCAAAATCATAATTTTTTTTCAAGTTTTCCCTTCAAAAGTGGTCACGTGACGTGCACATGACTACTTTCTATCAATTTTAACGCCTGATATAACGGCAAGGACAAAAATTGTAAAAAAAATAACAATTTGAGGGACAAAAGTATAATTCAAGATTGTTTAGAGACTAAAAGTGAATGAGTGGTTATATTTGATGACCAAAATTATAATTATCCCATTGATTTTTCTTCATTTTCAAATAAAGACAGGGCTTTTTCCCTTAAAGAAACTATGTCTATTTGTTTTTAATTGTTTTGTTAAATTAAATCTGGACGCATGACATATCACATATCCCAACTTTTGATTTAGGGGATAATGGAAGGGAGGGCTTCAGTCTTCAAAGTTGGGGGATGGGGAGGGGGAGGAAATAGGGTAACGGGGGTGTGGGGCCTAAAAATTTCTCATGGTTTTTTCTTTTAAATTATTAATATTTTAATTTTATACTTTTACATTTTATGCTTAAGCTTTCAAAAGTGATGATTTCTAATGTGGATTTAAAAAATAATTTTTAGTTAATATTTTTAAAGTTTTATAATTAATTTTTAGAAGTTCGAGATTAGAATTTTTTTCAAATTTTCTATTACAAATTAAACATATAAAATAAAAAATAAAAAAGGATAAAAAAATGTAAGTTACTTAAAGTTAAAAATAAAAAAAAGATTAAAAAAAACAAGATCACGGAATACAACCAATGGAAATTAGAAGCCAAAAATTATTTTAAGTTATTTTAAAAAGTAAATATTGAATAAAATAAAATTAAGTTATTGATATAGGATAGCCCAACAGTCCCAACACTAGTTTTGGACTAAACCACTCAGCAATAATTATCTAGTCGAGCGTATTGTAACTAACTGCACTCAACAGGAAGCTTCATCCGTTCCAGCATATTCTTCTTTTTTCATAATCGACCAGCCAGACCTGTTCGATTTATATATCGACCTCATGACTCACCACGACGTTGACTTAAATTCACGCCGCATTTATTACTCTTACAGGCAGCATGCCTCTACATTAATAGCGCGTGACGGGCAGTACAATCATTGCCACCAACTCTGCCAATGAGGCACCTATCAAAGGTACTGTTCACTCTGGAAAACAAGAGATGAAGCCGCCTAGAACAGTATCAAGATCTAGAATGACCATCAATCCCCTGGCAAAGACTAAAGCCCAATGCATTTGGTAAGGGCATATTCGATAAATTACACACTAGAAGAAGGTTATAAATACCTCATAGTCAATCATGCTCCAGGTAATGCCAATAAGCTCTCTATACTCTGTTTGATTACCCTATTTCGACC